>CM038797.1:12685345-12773516 GCA_021764765.1 Vicia sativa
CATAGGACTTGAGATGTAGCTTAGGGCAAGAGATGCCATCATACTTGGAAAGGTAGGAACCTTGAACTTGCGAGGAATTACCACACGAGGGAACAAGACTTAGATCATCAAAGTTCATCCGGACATCTTGATTTTCCCTGACATTCAGACGGTCTTCAAGTTGTTTGTACTTGTTGTTGTCGAGGAGGATACTACTCGCTCATAGTCTTCATCTTCGTTTTTCAAACCCATGATGGCTTCCTTCACTTTGTTCTTGATACTTCCCCTCGGTTTACCGCTCTTGTTTGAGAGTTCGAATTGCTTGACCACCCTAGCTAGACCACTTGCTTTCTTCCATGTTGAGGATACCAATGGTCTTCTTCTACGGTGATGAGCTTTTTCGGTCTTCAGGCCTTGGACCAAGATTGGTGAACATCTCACAGAATTGAGCATTACGAGCACAGAGATCTTTGGCAGTCATTCAAGAGCCATTTTCTTTGAAATAAGCAGTGAGAGAATAAGAAAAACCGGTCTTGATGTACTGTTATGAGATTTTATGCCATGATATGCGATGTTATGCAATGCAATGTTTTCAAGGACCTAAGGAATTTAAATTTGTTAAACAAGCACGAACAAATTTTTATTAGTTTACTCTTTATTAAGTACAAGAGAAGTTTTAAACAAATGAAAACAAAGTTCCTAAATCTGAGTTCTCCATGGGTGCTTCTCTTTGTGTTGAAGTAGGCATTGATGCTTGGCTCTCGTGAAGTAGCTTTGTCAACTCTAGTACTTTCTTCTCGCTTGCATTGCACTAGGCTTCAAATGTATCCCTTTCTTCTTTAAGTTGAATCCAGGGATCTCTTGGTCTTCAAAATTAGTAGGCATGCGGATGGAGAATGGTATAGGGTTAGTCACCTATAGCAACAAGTTCCATGATCCTTTGGTAGAACAAGCTGTAAGCGGTATCATGAGGTTTTGAACTCGAGCTCGCACCCATTTGAGTAAGGTTCCCAAGGAATGGAATTTTGTATCCCAAAGTCTTGGTATCGAGTCTTCTTTACCATGCCCCAAGCGTGTACAAATCTTCAATGGTAGTTACGGAGATCGTTGTTGTAGTCGAAACACAATGTCTTGAAGAAGCATATCATGAGGACCATCTTTTCAAACATAACAGTGAGTAAAGCTAGAGAAGGGTTGTAAGTGATACCTCCACTTATGCCAAGGGAGTGGTACATTAGAATTCCCCGAATGCTCAGAAAGTGAAGTCCTTTTGAGGAAAAACACCAATGGATATCTGAATGAGAGAGTGACATCACCCTTTGAGACCACTTCATCTTTACTCGTTCTTCATTCTTGATTGAGGAAGGTGCAAAATAAACCATCTGGAAATAGCAGTTGCAACACATGAGAGTTCCTTGTCTTTTGATAGTGAATGTGAAGAGAATGTAGGATGTCTCAAGTAAGGTAGCCTTTGGATTACGAGTGAGAATATCTTGATGGCGTTCATGTCTATGAGCTGAATTGGATGAAATAGTACCAAACCATAGATTAGGAAGGCCAAAATGTCTTTGAATACATGGAAACTCATAGCCTTTAGGAATTCTCGAGCTTTCATTATCGATTTGGAAAGTAAACCCTTAACTCCGCTTCTTACCCCAATGCTTCAATGTCGATCGCTTTAGATCTAACGCGATGTGATGTCTTCGTATTTTGGAGCTTTTTCGAGCCGGTGAATGGTATCGATCAAGGATAGGTATCTCAAGTAGATTAGAGCACCCTTCCAATGTAGGTACCAGCGATAATCTGGGAATGTAAGCGATGATGTTTCGGATCGAAGAAATGGAATATAGCGTGCATCATGTCTTCTTCAAAATCGGAGATAACCAAGTCAAGCGAATAACTATGTCTTTTGATGAAGCGAGCATGATCGAATTTCTAAAACCAATTCTTTGAGTTGAGAAGGTATACCCATGAAGTTGATTCGGATAGTCTTCACGGAAGCCATAACTCCTACAAAATAGAGCAAAGATAAATTCCTAGGTCCTTGAAATAGTTAGAAATGATATGATGTCATGTTTAAACAAGTAGCAAACACAAGCAATTCACACAATAACCCTAGGTTTAAGGCTTGCATGAGGTATAGGTGTCTACACTACGGAGTTTAAGTGGGTTCAACTTGTCCTAATAGTAACCGGGTTCTAGGAATCTCATATCATTGATCTTTCTCGTAGGCTTTATTTTAATCGACTACCAAGTGGTCGATCGAAACATCCCAAAAGTCGAATCTTAATGAGCGTATCATCGGTATCAACCAACCTCGGTCTACACCGAGCCGGCCATCTCACTACCTTCTAATGGCCAAGATGGGTCAATTAAGGTTCTAAAAGTTGAGTTAGTCTTGATGACACCACGCGGGCATATATACTTTCCTCAGCCGAACATGAGGGAGCATCAAAACATCAAAGTGTCGCACTAACGTAGCCATCATGTTGACCGTTTCGATATCGCCTAGCGGTGCGACGATTTATGCTACTTAAAGGAAACTTGGATCGGTGTAGGATCCCCACAAGTATAATACCAACAACCCTTAAGAATAAAGCATACAAGTCAAACAACTAAAGTGATCTAGACCTAAGTTAACCTCTCTTTAGAACTTCCCCGATGAAGTCGCCAGATTCGTGATACGGTGGGAGAGCGAGTTGTTTGTTTTGCATTTTATTGCAAATGTTGCGGATAGCGAGTAAGCCACCGACTTTTCTTTTATCCAATTAAGGGAAGGCGAAAAGAACAAGAAAAGACCTTCGTTAGATTACGAGTAAGGGAGGTGGTTATGAAAGGGAAGGTATTAGCACCCTTTCCATCCGTAGTTATCTCACGGCTCTTAATTGTAGCTCACTTTAATTGTTTTAGTGTGTGTGTTTGAAAAGATTTTGAAAAAAGCATTTCAATTTGACTTAAATGACTCATCTTTGGAATGTATATAAAGTGTTTGGAAATGTTTTGTTTTGGAAAAGGACTTTGTAATGATTAAGCTGAAATGTATACAAAGTGTTTGAAAACGTCTTTGAAAGTGTGAGGTGTGAAATGATTTTTTGATGGAGCAATCAAAGAGACTTATTACCTACTCGAACGGTCGTTTCCGTGTTATTTTGCTTTCCTTTAGAATAAGGTTATCCATATCATTGGTTGATAGGTAACCTTATCCGTTGGATGTAAAAGGGACATTCGAAAGGATATCGGATGGTCATAGAAGGCAAATTGTAGGGATATCCTAGCATATTCGTAGGGATGATCATCACCGTGAGGCAACAATCGAGGCACGAGATCATATATTCGTAGGCAACATCGAGAGACTATGATCTTTTAAGTCGAATGGACTATGATGATATATTGTAGGCAGCTGTGCTAAGATATCCCCACGTTCGAGGGACATGACCATTATTCGTAAGGCAACGAGAGAGGATACCCTAAGGTGGGTGCAAGTGTGGAATTTGTGTTGTATTTAGATATTTTACCTTATGGTTAGAGGTGATCTATGTTGTTTTTAATCTTGTCATACACGCCTAATTACTAGCAGTTAATAGGTGCGGAAAATAAATTGTGGAAATGTAAAGGTCCTATGCTATTACATGGCTTTGGGCGATTACATAATATGAGAGTCTGATAAAGAAATGTAAAGGTCTACTCGCTATGACATGATAAAAAAAATGCAACCTATACAACCTTTCTAGAATTTAAAATGCGGAATAATAAATAATAGAAAAATATATATTTTTGGTTGATTTTAGTGAAAAGCCTAATTTTAATTAAGAAAAAGTTTGATGAAAATTATTTGTGGAATTAAACCTAATTAGACTAATTATTTAACCTAATTACTAATTATTTATTTAGATTATTTTAAAAGAAAGGAATAAAAGCAGGAAAAAATAAAAATAAAGGACCCATCGAGCTTGACGGAGCTACCACAATCGAGCCTTACGTGGTGGCATATGGGCATCCAGTGGAGTTTTGGTGAAAAATTTGCAGGCGTGTCCAGTGGGCTTCTGCATCGAAGGTCCGTGGGGCTTGGAGATTGATCTTTGAGACGTCCGGAAGGCTGTAGCCGGAGGAGTTATTCTTTGAAGGGTCGAAGCCGTCCAGTGGGGCTTGAGATTCGACAGAAGGATCCAAAAGGGGCTTCTGGAGATTCTAGATCTGGGGCGTCCGATCTTTGGAGCTCACGGGGTTACATTCTTGAAGGGGATCCGTTGGAGCTTCGAGGGTGATGCCTCCTCTGGGGATCTAGAGAGCTTCGGGTAACACTCCGAGGGGTCCAGTTGGCACCAAAATGTGCCAAGGTGTCATCTTCTTCGTTTGAATTTTCAAACTTTTACCCACGCATTCTTTCGTCACTATACACTGCAAGAAATCAAAACTAAAAATCGCAACATAAATTAGTTATGAGATCATGGATCAACTCGGTTTGATCCCCCAGTGTGATAGGGTCATTGGTGTCGTCCAATTTATCCTATTTTGGAAATCCCTAATTCGAGCTCATGAACGCTAGCAATGGTAGATTCTCGTTCCTGTGCTAAAACTCAAATCAAACTATCCCGAAAGTTTACAAACATCAGTCTAAACACAAATATGCAATCAAATTGTATTAAAAAAATGCATGAATCAATGAAATCGATTTTGAGTTTTGAAGAGAAAACTGTGATTCTGGATGTTTCAAGGCTTGGTGAATGGCTGGATCGATTCAGAGGACTCCTTGGAACGTGTTGGGATGCTTGGAATGACTTGAATCGAGCTAAAACTCTGGCTGCAAGTTGCTTGTGTGCCATGGTTTTTTCAAGCTTGGTTAGGGTTCTTCCAGCTGCCAAAAATCTCTCTGTAGGGTTTAGAAACCCTCTGAATTTATAGAGGACAGATTCAGGTTGAGCATTGATGAGAAAATATATCCCACTCAATGAGAGTATATTTGATTTTCCAATCTTTTCAATCTTGATCAAATATTGCCAATCTTGTACCAATCACTTGCCAATCACTCAATTTCGAATTTCAGGCCATTTAATAGGTGTCTTGGACCTCAAGAATGTCAAATATACAGCCTTGCATTGATTGATTTATTTTTTGCTATTTTATTTTAATTAAATTGACTTTAAATGAATAAAAATCAAAATAAATAAAATAAAAAGCTCCAAGGCGTGGCATTGGGCTTGGAGGTTCTAATTGTGATTAGAAACAAGTTTGAACCAAGAAAAGTTAAGCCCGTTTGGAAATTTTTTGATTTTCTCAAGTATTTCTCTTTATGCACCTCTTAAAAAATGCCCAACTTGCACAAATTGTATCTTGCTCAATTTTTAATATTTTTGGGTGTTCTTGGACTTTTTAGAAAGCTCGAGATATCCTATAAACAACCCTTTTGTTGTGAGACCATAGATTGATTGGAATCGATCCTCTGAACACAACCATGCCCTCAGTTTCGTCTAATTTTGGCTAAATCAGAAAACCCTAATTTGAAGCTCAAAACCCTAGCCATGGTGAATCCTTATACTTGCACTCAAAGTTGAATTGAACCATACAGAAAGCTTCGAAATAACATTAGGAACACAAATGTGCAATCAAATTATATTAAATATGCATGAATCATAGAAATTGAAATTGGAATAAGGGTGTGCAAACCGTCGTGTTTTACGGATTACGGGCGCTTTGGTTGATTGTAAAGGTTTGGGATGGATCAAAGGATCACCGAAGCTAATGGAATGCTTGGAACAGATGAATTGGTGCGGAACCTTGCTTGCTAGGAAGTTTGGAGAGCAGAATTTTGAGTTTTGTTTAAGGTTTACGGAGGCAAGGATTCGTGTCCTTATGATCGAATATCTTGTGCTTATGTATGAATTAGGTCAATATTTGTAGAGAAAATATATGACATTCAATGAGAAAGTATTTGATTTTCCAATCTTTCAAATTTGCATCAAAAGCTTCCAAATTTGCTTCAATCTTGTTCAATCAAGCCTTGCACGATATTGACCAGCTATTTGTGCATGCTTGGACCTCAAGAATAATAAATATCCAGGATGGCATTTATTTATTTGATTTTTGGCATTTTATTTTAATTAAAATTTAATTTAAGTGAATAAATTCCAAAATAAATAAAATAAATGAAGGCATTGCGTGAAAATGGGCTTGAGAAGTTCTTGACAATATTAGAAACAAGTTTGAACCATAAAAATTTAGGCCTATTTGGAAAAAAAATTTGAATTTGCTTAGCATTTCTCTTCATGCACTTCTTCAAATTTCCCAAACTTGCACAAGTTGTATCTTGCTCAATTTTCAACATTTTGAAGCGTTCTTGGCCTTTTTCAAAAACTTCAAGATGTCCTCTAAACACTCCTTTTGGTTTCATCTTCATTGAAGTTTCCATGCTCATGTACACTTCTTTTGAAAAAGATGACTTTTTGTTGACTTTTAGAAGGACCTATAATTTCTTGATCCATAACTCTCAAATGAAGCATTTTTGGCCAAAGCTTGTGAGACACAAAGTTGTGAAATTGAATTCTCTTCAAATTGAGATTTGGTTGAATTTTTTTTGATAAAGTATGTGAAAGTTATGTCTGGTCAAAGTTCTGTTGACTTTTTATCAAGAAACCCTAATTTAGAAACTTTGACTTATGATCAAATCTTGAGTTTTCTTGATAATCATGATCAACCAAAGGTCAAATGATGGATGTGACTTCAAAATATTGATGTTGACAAAAAATGATGAAGTTTGATTGTATGTTGACCACAATTGACTTTTGTTCAATACAAGCGATTTTCAACCATCTAAGCAATGGTGAGCAAACTTAAGTTGTGAGGCTTGAAACTTGTCATGGTGATACCTTGAGACATATGAGGAGGTATGATGACCACTTGAGGCAATGGAACTCATCTTTTACTTGAGAGAATCAAAACCCTAGTTGTGGGTTGATTGCTTAGGAGAGGGTTCATCTGGTCAACCCTTGAGAAATTCTTGAGTATGAAGATGTGGATTGACTTGAAAAAATAGGAGGGAAAATTTTGGGGTATAACACCATCCCACAATCTGGGTGGTTCACTTACATGGCTAACCCTAAAGACTACATCTTTCTAAAAGCTGTTAGCTTCCTAAAACTAAGTTACAAATTGCTTATTTATAATCTTCTACCCAATTTGGGCCTTTAAACAACAACATTAGTGTAACAAACTACATTAACAAACTCTGCAGAAAAATAAACAAGCAGATAACTTCTGCTACAATCAAGGTCGTTACTGATTTTTCTCCTTAGCTTCTGGACCTCCACAAATGTCTTCAATGACACGCCGCATGTGTTGCATAATATTGTTGAATATTACGCACAACTTTAAACGAGCTATGCGAGATTAATTGATTCAATGGCGACAACGATGTCTTGACATCACTTCGACATGTTGTTCCGGATGTTGAAACACTTCAACATAACATGTTCTTTCATTAAATTCTCTTACATGCCAGTGATATCCATTAAACTCAAAAAGTATTTGGAGAAAATATGAAAGCATTATGTAAAATTTCATGTTCAATTAACAACGTGACAAAGTTGAAGACTACTAAGACAAAAATCTTGTTTGAGAATGACATAATTCCAAAGGAACACAAATTTAAAGGAAAGGTTATAAATTCGATCACCAGAGAATTGGTTATCAACAGATCCAATAAATATTTTCGACAATAATATTATTAAAAAAATTTGAATCAAAGTTAGGTCAATATTTTTATCGGTTCAAAACAAGTCGACTAATAAATTGATAATGTTAAGAAAAAAACAGTTAAGAAAAGAAGAAAAAATTGCATGCAAGTAAGAAAATTGAAAGACAATGAATTTAAAAAAAGACATGAAAATGGTAATATGCGAAGTACGTGCATCATGGTGGCACGTACACAACCCTGGAAGGTCAAGGTTAGAAAAACACTTGCTTTAACTTATGATTAAAACCAACCGAATTTCCGGGAAGCGCATAAACATGCACCCTTTGTCCAAAACCTGATTGATTATTTTCATTTGGAAGAAGTTAGAACAACATCACATTTTTGTTCTTCTTCTTCCTCTTTCATTTTCTTATACATATTCATTCTTCCATTCACAAACAGGTCACAGGTAATTAATCACTATATCGTATGAATGTTTTGTTCTAGATTGCATGTGATTTCTCTAGAATGCATTTTCTCCATCTTTTACATTATTTTTTTCATACCAAATGATAATTGATACGTTTTTCTTTATAAATTAGGGACCATTTGTGCTGTCAAATTCTCTTAGGGAAAGATTAGGGTTCATACAACTACTTGCTATTGTTCTCGACGCTCTCATATACGAGGTAATAGATACATGCATGGACACCAGAAACACGTCACTGACACGTCTATATAAATAATAATTCAAAGAGACATTTTTAAGAGGTATCGGTGCTACAAAGATAGATAAATTGCATATTGTTTAATTTTATTGTGTTTATTTAGGATACTGATTCGGCTAGACAACTTCGAGCTATGTTGTGCTGTGGAGGTGCAGAAGAGGATTTTAACGGTTTAGCTGCAAACCATTATAGCGCAGCAGCTATCGGGACTAACGCGTACGGGGCTGGTGGTGGTGGGGCGGGTAATTCATCGCATTCGTGATCTTTGATATTATAAATAATAATTGCGATGATCAAATATGGACCGCCGAACTTTTTTTGATGTATCTGTAAGAATTAATTTACTATCTTTGAATGCAGGTGGTGATAGAGGAGAGCCAAGGAGCAATATTGTGAAGAGTGGTGGTCCTCAGAAAGCATTAGAAATTGAGATACCTGAATTTAAGTTGAACGAGTTAAAGCGATTAACAGAGAATTTTGGAACAAAAGCACTTATTGGAGAAGGTTCATATGGGAGGGTTTTTCGTGGAAAGATGAACGACGGTGTTGAGGTTGCAATCAAGAAGCTGGATACTAGTTCTTCACCAGAAGTTGACTCTGATTTTGAATCTCAGGTAGTTTTTTTTCTTATAATTTATTGAGGAAATGTTTTGTCTGGTTGGATTGTCACAGTCTGAATTATATGTCACTATGGAATTATATGCAGTTAGCAATTGTTTCGAGATTGAAGAATGAACATTTCGTCGCGTTGATGGGATATTGTCTCGAGGCAAATAACAGAATTTTGGTTTATGAATATGCAAGTCTTGGTTCCTTGCATGACACGTTACACGGTACGCTTAACGATATAACTAACTTCCAATATTTAGAGACATAGCTAGTAGTAAGAAAATATCTCTTAGTGTTTCAATATGTTGAACACTACTATCAGAAACATCATAAATTTTTGGAGACCCTATGTATAGAACTTATTTAACCATGTTTTATCAGGGACAAAGATTTTATGTGACACTTTTTAGGTAGTGTTTTGGATTTTCCTGTGCGGTAGTTTGTTTGCGTCCTCCAAGGCGGTGCTGATTAATATGGTTTTGATGTTGCAGGAAGGAAAGGAGTTCAAGGGGCAGAACCTGGTCCAGTTTTAAATTGGAATGAGAGAGTAAAAATTGCGTTTGGTGCAGCAAAAGGACTTGAGTTTCTTCATGAGAAAGTTCAACCTTCTATAGTTCATAGAGATGTAAGATCCAGCAATGTCTTGTTGTTCAATGACTATGAGGCAAAGGTTGCAGATTTCAACTTGACAAATCAGTCTTCCGACACTGCAGCCCGGCTACATTCAACAAGAGTCTTGGGAACATTCGGCTATCATGCTCCAGAGTATGTATGCTTGAACTCTACCTCACTCTTAATTTGATAGTAGACATAGTTATGCGAACGGTTCGGATTACTTTCGTTTTCAGGTATGCCATGACAGGACAAATAACCCAAAAAAAGCGATGTATACAGTTTCGGTGTCGTGCTTTTAGAACTCTTGACAGGAAGAAAGCCAGTGGATCATACAATGCCAAAAGGCCAACAAAGTCTTGTAACTTGGGTATATATATCCTTTCAAACATTCTCATGTGGTTTAGCTCTCTTTTTGATTAAATTTTCATTATTGTATACTCTTGCTTTCTAATACAATATCTGATAATTACTCTATAGGCAACTCCAAGACTAAGTGAAGACAAAGTGAAACAATGTGTTGATCCTAAACTAAACAACGAGTATCCACCTAAAGCAATCGCTAAGGTTCGCGTCTATATTTCTCTTATATTAATCTTCAACGAGAGTTTTTTGTGTTTTGTAATCGGTGTTTGATTTGGATATGTAGTTGGCAGCCGTTGCAGCACTTTGTGTTCAGTATGAAGCAGATTTCAGGCCAAACATGACAATTGTTGTTAAAGCTCTCCAGCCACTTCTCAATTCGAAACCGGCTGGACCTAGCTCTAATGCTTGACATAGTGACCAAGTTTTTGTGCAGTTAATTTGTAACACAGTGAATTTGTTCCTAATTTTTTTTGTTCAATAGATATTGTACTAAATCAATTTGATTCAGGCTTCTTGGTTTACTTGATAACTGAAAACAATATTGTGTGCATAATGTATGAACTAGATCATAATTTTTGTTTTTTAAAAAATAGAAGTGATATCAAAGGTATAACATAAGAAAATTAGCAATAAAAATTGTTAGAAAAGTTTTAGTTTGTAACAGATACACCTACTATTAATTGTATGAACACTAATAGGTTTTTTTGTGTGTGTGAATGGAACAAGGAATCTGATTTTCTTTTTCTATTTCAAATACAAAATAGGGATTCTGATTATAGCATTAAGGATTTAAAACATTTCTCCTTTGTTTATTTACAAACTCTAAATAACAGGCCAAGTTCAACTTCAATAATCAATGTTTAAAATAATGTTTTAAATCTAGGGAGGTGACCCACTAAGCATGTGTTTGAATGCGGAGAATATAATTGATTCTAACATAATTGAGTTTGATATAATTGATCTTAATAAAGTTGAATTTAGCATAATTGATTTATGTTTGTGTATATTTATTTAAAATTTAGTTGAACAATAAATTTTAATGTAAAAATCACCCATAATCATTTACGGAGAGAAGTTACAAATTTTAACTTCAAGTAGAATCAATTTTAACTTTAGGCGATATGAAGGATCCCATCATACCAAGGACTGTCGCTGCCTTCGTTTGTGAAAGTGTGTTTGATGATGCTTTGACAAACATAGGTTCTTCGATTGCTTGAGAGTGTTTCTCCACCTACAATTAATATATTTCATGATAAAACTTTCACTCATCCAAATAAAAGCGAGGTCAAATGCCTAGAACATGCTATTCTAATTTTATTAAAATAAATCTTATCCCTCAATTTTTAAGTAAATTGACAGGTAATGTAGCTAAGGGTTTGAGCTTGATTTAGAGCTCCTACAATTTTGTGTTTTATCTAGAACCAAAATGACACCCTTATTTTATTAAATTTTAATTACAATTGAAATTTTGGTATGATATGAGATATCGATAGTGATGTTACGACACTAATATCATTGTATGAACAATTAATAGTACATAATTTTAAATGCAAAAGCTAAATAATACGGTGAATTGTTTACCTAGTTCGGTCTTCGCCTATATGCAGAGGCTACTAAGCCAAGGATGAAGTCCATTATTAGCACTATTAATTTGAAGCTAAACTCCCGTTTACAACTCCTCATCACCACCTAATGACCCTTCTACCTAAGACCCTCTTAGATATGAGAAACCCCTCTCACTCCCCTCAATCACACGCGGTGACAATTAACAATAACACAAGGATTGAAGATACACCTCAAAGACACATAATCATCGTTGCTTCAAAGCTTATTGATGATTAACAATTTACAACTCAACTAACGTCCACCTAAAGTATTAAACAATACTAGAGTGACTCACAATTAACAACCAACAACTAAAATAGTACGATCAAAGTTCTTTTGGAATGACCAACTCTGTAAACAGGGTTAACAACCTTTTTATATGTTGACAGCAACAAGGGTTGCTTCATAATTAGTCTTCATGAGTCTTATACTTTCTCCATGAAAGTAGGATAAAAGTTCTCCAATAATGTTGCAGAAGAACGTTGAAAAGGTTGCTTAATCCAAGCATACAATTTAAAACAAACAGATTCCTTAAGTTTTTGAACTAAAAAACCAGTCCAGGTCTGTAGCAAATGTCAAGACATTTGCTGTGACATCTTCATAAAACCTGCTGATACATTATTATTCATGGCATTTTCTGAGCAGAATATTTTACCAAAATTGCTGCCAATCTACAGAACTAACAAACCCCCTCTTTGGTAAAGTTTGACTAAAATATTACTTGAGGGTATAAGCCATACAATTAACATCAGCATCACAATTAACATTTAAGCACATATAGTGACAAGACTTGGATGTCAGCTTCACACGGTTTATCAAACATATCAGAGCAACACAGTATAATCAACATCACAGTTCATCAGAGATACAACAGAAAAAAATAGATGTTCAAACATCAGTTAAAATATTCACAAATGCCTGAACATGAGTGCGTACAGTTGCTCCCCACATACAACATCGATAAATTTAGAAGCACGCATGGTTAACTGCTCAGTTAGCTGCTCCCCTCAACCTCAGTACTTCATCACATCACAATTAGTCAGTCACATCTCTCAAGTCACATGCTCTCTCCCCCTTTTTAGCCATAATATGCCAAAGCCGGAGTTAATTGTTATTTATATTACACACCAAAAATTTTGTTATGCACTTAAGTGCCAAAATTACACAATAGATAATTAAACATTCAAAATAAGACCCATTGGAAGCACAATTGACATTTTTTTCAAGCACAATCAATTTTCTGCAGAACCAGCAGACCCACCACTTCCATCACTTCTTGATCCATCTTCAGAAGAGATTTGACTCTCACTTGCAGAGCTGCTTTCATCTTCCTGCACCTCCTGGGTAGCACTTGTAACAACAGTCCTCTTTAGAGCTTGAATGGTTTCTTAAAATTTCAGCTTTCTTGCTGAGCTTATGCGTATAACCTCATCCAGTTCTTTGCAGGCTTCTGTTAACTCAGCAATCAAATCACCCTTACTTGTGGTCTTGGTCTCAGCACCTGCAGATGTTGAAACAATGTCAGGGACATGTTCCGCTGCAAACAATTTTTGGTGAAGTGATAAGGGCTCTCTTTTCGCCATTGTCAGGATGGACATGACTCGGGATATTTTGAAGAATTATGCCACATATCAGAGAGAGGGAAAGGCAATTGGCATATTTATAGCACATGTGTTAGCATGTTTGATTGTTTGATCAAAGATGTATGAACCATAGTCAAATGGTTTCTTCATACCAATAGCATATATAAATTTTTCAATCCCACTGAAATGGTTGAGGTGTGGTTTGTGGGCACCTAGTTGGCAGCTCAATCCTATGCAAAATTTAATACTTAACACTCAGCTTCCCAGCAGATAATTTCCCTTTAACCGGCAATATATTCACTTGGTTTGCAGTGATGGTGTTTCACACTTGATTGTCAGTTACTTCAAGCTCACTTTCCTCATTCTCACTTCTTCCTAGGTACTTGTTGATAACAGAAGGTGAGATCTTAACACACTTTCCTCTCACAAAGACTTTCTGAAAGTCCTTTCTCCTTTTATTAGCACAATCCTCAGGGATGTTAACAATAAATTCCTTGACCAAAATCTCATAACATTTAGGCAGCTTGGTTACAGTCTTCATCAGTCCAGCATTAGAGATTAGTTTCATGATTTCCTTGTATTCTAAGGCATATCTTCTCAATTCTCTTTCCAAGGCAACCCTCATCTGATAAATATACTTTATCTTGAGACATAGTTGGTAGTGTGAAAGGATATGTTGTCAGTAGGTGCATCAGGTATATCATCAGATGGCCTCTTAATGATAGACTTCTTCACAGGTGTGATGTCCTGGACATCTTCCTCAACATCATAGTCTGAGTCTGATTCAGATCTAATCTTCCTCTTGCTTGATGAGGGAACAACTTTACTCAATGCTTGTGGAGGTCCATACATAATCTTCTTCTTCACACTCTTGGATGGAGTACTTGAAGCTATGACTTTACCTTTTACGGTTTCAACCTCTTAGCTATTCTAGGGTTCACATTTACAATCAACTCATTGTCGGAAAATTCATCTACATCCACAACTTCTTCAATCTTCTTGTTCTTAGCTCTTGTTGGACTTACATTAGCTTTAATGCTAGAGGATCTTCTTTCACAAGTGATGTTTCAACATCGGTGTGGCTTTTCAAAGATTTGACTTAGTTCCTTTTTCATCCATATTTTTTCAAACTTTGACATTTTCAAAACCCAATCAAAACTCCTCATTTTGAGGTGATTTTTGTACACTTGTCAATTAATGTATCTATTTTATGATAGTGCAAAATTTTCAAAAAAACTTTCATCGATTATATTTTGATCGGGCAGCGGTACTTTTGAGTACTTTTCAAAACACCTTTAAAGGTGATTTTTCAAACTTTCGAGCCGATTCTTTTCAAAACACCTTTAAAGGTGATTTTTCAAACTTCGAAGCCGATTCTTTTCAAAACTTCTCATAAATGAACTTCACATTTCAAAAACACTTTCAAATAGCATTCTTCAAAACTTTTCATCAAAACTTACATTTTTTCCATGATCGATCCGATTAAACGATAAAACCGAATTCGTTTTCTCTCGTTTTTCTTAACCGATCATGGGCCTCCCTGAAGTCCCAACATTATTTATTATACATATTTTCCTTGTACATATCAAATTCTTTTCATATACATACAAATTTTTACCTGTAAATAATACAGATAGATACTTTTTGTAAATACTCAAACACAGATAAACTTCGATCGTTTGTTTTCACTTCACTTGTGTATACATTGAATACCATTGGTCTTGAAAGGAGCATTATTCCCGGTGAAACTGCTTTTAAACCAATGGGCCACCCTTATGGTGTAAGTCCCAACCCTCCTATGTACATCCACAACTTCTTGTACATAAATACTCGTTCGTGTACATATTTACTTCCTTGTACACAATTCAAACTTGTGAATAATCAAGTTACGCTCGTTTTAAACGTTCGTTTCACAGACACTTGTTTATATTTCCTTCATAAACTCTTGTAAATAAACATCATGCATTGTTTATATTTCCTTCATAAACTCATGTGAATACATATCACACACACACTTGTTTATATAACTGTCTAGTTATAACATAACAACTAGTCTAACCAATAGGTTCCCCACAGTTATAGCCTCCTCTTGGGCTTTATACAAGACAACTCATTCCTGCAGAGTTAGCCTCCTCTTGGGCTTTGTACAAGGTAACTCATTTCATTTGAGTTCAGCCTCCTCTTAGGCTTCGTATAAGAAAACTCATTCATCTGAGTTTAGCCTCCGCTTAGGCTTCATATAAGATAACACTCCTATTTGAGTCGACCTCCTCTTGGGCTTCGTTCAAAAGAAATCCTCATTGAGTTTAGCCTTCTCTTGGGCATCATACAATGAAAGAGACAGAAATCTCTTAACACCTCCTATTGGGCTTCAATACAAAGAATCACCAGCTAGGATAGAACCCAGAGAGTATAATTTCCCGGTGAAATTGCTCTTAATTCCAAAAGGATGGTTTCCCGGTGAAATCCCTCTTAAAGCTAAAACCATCCATACCTTATAGCTTCCTCTTGAGCTTCATACAAGGACCCTCGATGACCCTCGGAATGCATCCTCTTGGGCTAACAATACAAGGACCCATGGGCTTCTTAAAAGCATCCCTCTAATCCAATCAATTTCTCCTCGAGATTTAGACGTTTATCATCTCTATGGAAGAAGTATTTCATCTATCACATCACATATAGTCAAAAACTTTTCAAACTCTTTTCAAACAAAAACATCTCTTAATCGTAAGTGGTAACGCTTGTACACTCAAGCAAAACACATGCTTACAATTAAAGATTCAATCTTTTTAAACATCTTTCTTAAACATGTAAGTGGTAGCTTGTACACTCAAGCAAAACACCCAATGCTTACAATTAAAAGATTCAATCTTTTTAAACATCTTTCTTAAACATGTAAGTGGTAGCGGCTTGTACACTCAAGCAAAACACCTATAACTTACGACGAAAGATTTCAATCAATCAAACTTTTCAAAATGTATGTGATGAAATAGATTAGATACATTTTTCATTAAGATGACATTTATCGTGTCTCTTATTAACATCCGTTGCTTCCACTAGCATAAGTGGAACTACGATTGCTCGACTTTCTCAGTCCCTTTGAGAATACGTAGGCCAAGGTCTCATCCTTGCCGAGCAAAATTTCTTTCTCCCTCGGACCAAACAAACCATAGATCCCTTTAGACCCGAGCTACAAATGCTCTGATTCCCATTAAGGGATATGTATGCAGAAGATCCCAATGATCTTTGCGAGCACAATAATAACAAACACTAGGATCCCACATAATCTATCCTTAAAATTCAAGCGAAACTTTCCCAATCATAGAAATAGCAAATTTAAAACACACAAACATATCAAGCGTATTCATATATAAAGCTATAGATAACTATATATATTTAGGGTGCTCCATCTATTCCTTTATATAACAAACCCCTTACTGGAATCTCCCCAATGCGTTGCGTCTAGTTTGCGCTAGTCGTTCGCATATCAAAATCAATTGAGGGTATTAACGACTTTCCGTTTTAATAATCATTAAATCATAATTTCTTGTGTTGAAAATAATAAAGCTTGATGCTCATGGCATCTTTATAAACAAATCAAAAGTAAATCGTTTCGAGCGAGAATCGAATTGATTGATTCACTAACACGTCACTTTTAGCGAGCAGGAAAAATGGCGACTCTGCTGGGGTCTGTTGAAACTTTGATTTTCAAAAAGCGTGACTCTGCTCAAGAGCACCAAGCTTTTTTGTTTTCAAAAGAAAAAAAAGGTTAAGCTTTCATATGTGCATATGTTTGTTTTCTTTATTGTGTGTTTCGCGATTTCATCGATGGAAAGAAATCCAAACCGGTTTAAGAAACATTTTAAGATCTAGGTGGGGTATAGTCCTATTAACTTGTGAGAAGTCTCGGTACTTACGAAGTTAATTTGATATCCCTCTCTCAGTGGAGGTTGTCTTGGGAGTATTTGTGTTTAGCAAGTATTTGCGAAGACATTTTGCTTTCAAGAGAACTTGCGGTGAGTGGTATAGAACACATAACCCATCCTGCCATTTAGGATGTAGTGCGAAATTATTCGAGGCGTAAGCCTAGAATAGTGTCATGCGAGCTACGATCGGGCGAGTTTTCTTGAAAATATTATTGGACTTGAGTATTCAACAAATCAGATAATATTTTAGAGAAGCGTTGAGCTGTATTATCGATGGAACCCGTTTCACGGATGAATAAGCCCATAGAACATAACCACGTTTGATTCTTATCGTTGGCCTCATGCTCGTGACTTGAGCGGCTTGACCGTGTGTATAATTACTAACCATGTTTGCCGCATTCATGCATTCATTCAAAAAAAATCGTTTCTCTTCCCATTTCCAAAGAATTTAGAGATTTTTCTTTGTAAATATTTTAGGTTAGAGTGATGGACGTCAGAGGAAGATTCACCAAAATCGATTTTAGAATTCACGCGTAGGAAATTTAAAAGTTAGCATCCTTGGTAGAAGATCCCTCGGATTTCAGAAAATGCTATGGAACTCTTTTAACTATTCTAAACACTAACGTTGATGAAGGGCTTCTCAAAACTTTCGTTCAGTTTTACGATCCAGTCTATCGCTGTTTCACTTTCACGACTATCGGTTGATGCCTACTTTGGAAAATGCTGCATATCCTAGGTATCTCGATGTCGGACAAAGTGCCTTTCAATGGTTTGGAAGCCATTCCCAAGTCACCGGTCATTGCAACGATGACTCATTTAAAGAAATCGAGATAGACAAAACCTAACTACCGGAAAACTCTGGGACTGACTTCAAAGTTCCTAATGGAGAAGGCTCTTAAATTCTCTGAGGTCGGTAGTATGGTAGCCTTTGAAGCTATTTTAGCTTTACTCATCTATGGATTGGTGTTGTTTCCCAACGTCCTAAATTTCGTTGATATCAACGCCATAAGGATCTTTCTGATTGGAAATCCCGTTCCCACTCTGCTTAGTGACACTGTCATACCCCAAAATTTTCCCTCCATCTTCTCAAGACATTCCATACATCCATACTCAAGGATTCCTCAAAGGTTGATCAGACAAACCCTCTCCTAGACAATCAACCCAAACTAAGGTTTGGCAATTCTCAGCTCCAGATGGACTTCCAACATCTCCAATGTTCATCATGCCTCCTCATATGCTTCAAAGATTCTCCATGTCAAGTTTCAAGCCTTTCAAGTCAAGATTGCTCAGACAATTGCTCAGATGGTTGAAAATCAGTTGTATTGGACAAAAAGTCAACTGTGGTCAACATACAGTCAAACTTCATGATTTTTGGTCAACTTCCTCATTTTGAAGTTACATTCATCATTTGATCAAGGGTTGATCATGATTCATCAAGAAAACTCAAGATTTACTCAAAAGTCAAACTTTCTAAATTAGGGTTTCTAGGTGAAAAGTCAACTGAACTTTGACTGATCATAACTTCTTCATACTTTATCAGAAATTTTCCCACCAAAGCTCATTTTGAAGGAAATTCAATTCTCTACAACTTCATGTCTCACAAGAATGTCCAAAAAATGCTTCATTTGAGAGGTATGGCCCAAAACATTACAGGTCATTTTCAAAGTCAACAAAAAGTCAACATTTTGTTTTGAAGATATATTGAGCATAGAAACTCCAATTGAGATGAGACCAAAAAGGTTGGTTAGAGGACTCTTAGAGCTTTCCAAAAAGTCCAAGAACACTCAAAAATATGGAGAAGTGAGCAAGATACACCATTCACAAGTTGGGCAATTTTGAAGAAGTGTACAAAGAGAAATACTTCTAAAAATCAAAAACTTTGCAAATGGGCCTACTTTTTCTTCATCCAAACTTGTTCCTTATACAATTAGGAATATCCAAGCCCAATGCCACGAATTTTTATTTTATTTTTCTATTTAATTTGGAATTTATTCTTTTAAATACAAATTAAATTCAAAAATAAAGTATAAAATCAAAATTAATTGCAAACTTGATTTTTATTTCTTCTTTGAGATCCAAGCAACTCATTAAAGCCAGCAAATTTCGAAATTTGGATTGATATGGCAAGATTGGATTGAAAATTGATCAAAATTTGAAAATTTGATTTTGTACAAAATCAAATTTGATTTACGATGATTAGTGATGATTTCTTCCTCAAATCGACTTCAATTCCATCCAATATAAATACACAATGCATAGCACATGATTGAAAACGAAAAAATTGGCTCAAGAACCCTAACCTAAAACTCAAAAAACCGTGCACTTGAAGCAACTAGCAGCCATTGATCCAACATGTTTCAATTGGTTTTAAGGATCCAAACACGTTCCTTGACATCCACAAGCATTCAGGACCTTTACATTATCAAAACCATCAAGAAACAAGAAATCCGAATTCGGTTTGTTCCAATATTTTCAAAATCGAATTCTATTATTCATGCATTTTAACATATTTTGTTGTTGTTTTGTGATTAGAGCGAAGATTGCAAGCTTTCTGGGCACTTTGATTGAGTTTCTATGGCTTAGAACACGTATTACCATTGCTAGGGTTTCCTGTGCCTTTTTAGGGTTTCCCTTAAATGGAAAAATTGGACCTCGAGACCACTACCATTGTATTTAGAATGTGATTTCCAGTCGATTCATGTATTCCTAATGAATTTATATTATGTGTATGAGCTTTTGAAAAATGCAGGGACTATAGCGTCGCACTGAGGCCGACGCTATGTTTTCAAAAATTTAAAACGAAGAAGATGAAGCTTGGCGCGGAAACGATGAAGCCAGGAGATGACACTTGTTCTTCTTTTACTCGCTCCGGTTTTCAAACAGTGAAGCAAGCTGGCTCAGTTGGTTAAGGCGTTTCCTGTGCATAGATGCTCTCCCAGGTCCCCAATTCGAATCTCCCCAGGACCATTTGGTTTTCCTTTTCACAAACTCAACCTTTTCATATATTTCATATTTTTCTTTTTATTTAATATTTGCATCAATTTTAATTCTTTTCTATATTTTATTTCATGCATTGAAAATCATCAAAATATTTTTTCCTTTTGCATTTATTTTCAGAAAATACTTATTTAATTTATAAAATTAAAAAATATAATTTTGCATGCATATTTATTTTTATTCATAATTTAGCATTTTAATCAATTTTAATTAGTTTTAAATTATTAAAATGCATCCAAAAAATCCCAAAAAATTATTTTAGCATATTTATGTTATTTCCAGCATGTCATATTTTTCTCATTCAAAAATTTGCATTTTCACTAATATTTTCCTCTTATTCGATTTCATCATATTTTCCGATTCTCTTATCGTTTCACAGGTTATTCCATTTCAGACGGTTTCTTTTACTGTTTTCTTTTTTCCAATAATGTAATTGATCATGGGATCTAATAGTTTAAATTAGGTTTTTTATTTTCCGCAAGTTTAAATTATGTATCTGCCCCAAAGCCATGTAATAGCGTAGGACATTTATCTTTCCGCATCTTTACATTCGCATCTTTACATTCCGCACCCTATAAACTGCTAGTAACTAGGCGTGTATGGCAAGACTAAAATCAACATAGCTCACTCATAATTCCAAGATAAAAATATCTGAAATCAACACACTCTTTTCACACATGGACCCCTTAGGGTAATTCTCTCCCGTTGCCTATACGAATTCAAATGGTCATGTCCCTCGAACGTAGAGGTATCCTAGCACCGTTGCCTTCAAAACAAATCATCATAGTCCCTTGATACAAAGATCATAAGACCCACGATGTCGCCTCTGAATACATGATCTTGACCCTCGATTGTCGCCTCGAAAAATGATGATAGTCCCTTGAATGTGCTAGGATACTTCCTACAGTTGCTTTCTATGACCATACGATGTCCCCTAATGTCCCGCTTACATCCAGATGGAGTTACCTACCAACTAATGGTATGGATAGCGCTATTCTAAAGGAAGCGTAAAATAACACAAAAGCGACCAATTGAGTAGGTAATAAGACTTTTAGTTGCTTGCTCTATCAAAATACTTTTCACACCTCACTTTTGTCAAAGTTCAAACTCTTTTCAAAGCGAAACATTTCGAACACTTTGTATACATTCCTACATGAATCATTACAAAGTCAAAGCGAAATGCCTTTTCAAAACATTTTGTCAAACACACGAAAAGCACAATTTTAAAGTGATCTAAGAGCAACTAAGAGCCGTAGATAACTACGGATGGAAAGGGTGCTAATACCTTCCCTTTTCATAACCTTCTCCTTACTCGAATCTAACGAAGGTCTTTTACGTACTTTTACCTTCCCTTAATTGGATAAAAATAAAAGTCGGTGGCGACTCTTGCTATCCGCACATTTGCGATACAAAAACACTAAAAGTCAGTTCACCGTATCACAGAACTGGCGACTCTGCCGGGGAGACACCCTAAAGAGAGAATTACCTTAGGGATTTCTAAATCACATTTACTGCTTTCTGTTTGATTTGCTTGCTTTATCTTTAAGGGTTGCTTGGGTATTATATTGTTGGGGGATCCTACACCCGGATCCGGGTTTCCTTTTAGGTAAGTAGCAATAAATCGTCGCGACCGTTAGACGTATATCAAAATGGTCAACATGATGGCTACGTTAGTGTGACAATTTGGATGTCCTGATACTCTTCATTTCCAAGTTGAGGATAGTATTTGGCTTCTGCGTGGTGTCATCAAGCACTAACTAAACTTTTAGAACCTTAATTGACCCATCTTGGCCATTAGAAGGTAGTGAGATGGCCGGCTTTGGTGTAGACCGAGGTTGGTTGATACTCGATGCTACGCTCATTGAGATCAGACTTTTGGGATATTTTCGATCGACCACTTGGTAGTCGTATTGAAATAAACGCCTACGAGAAAGATCAATGATTTGAGATTTCTAGAACCCGGTTACTATTATAGGACAGGATGAACCAACTCAAACTTTTGGTGGGGTAATCACCTATACCTCTTGCAAGCCTTAAACCTAGGCTCATTGTGTGAATTGTTTGTGTGTGCCAAACATGACATCATGACATCATTTGAATTGCATATCATTTCTAACTATTTCAAGGACCTAGGGATTTATCTTTGCTATGTTTTGTAGGGTATTATGGCTTCTAGAAAGACTATTCGAATCAACTTCATGGGTATACCTTCTCAGCTCAAAGAATTGGTTTCAGAAATTCCCGATCATGCTCAGTTCATCAAAAGACATGGTTATCTACTTGATTTGGTTATCTCCGGTTTTGAAGAAGATATGATGCATGTCCTATTTCAGTTCTTCGATCCGAAACACCATTGCTTTACATTCCCAGATTATCAGTTGGTTCCTACCTTGGAAGAGTTCTCTAAGCTACTTGGGATGCCTATTCTTGATCAAATGCCATTCACCGGTCTAGAAAAGGTTCCTAAGTACGAAGACATCGCATCCGCCTTACATCTTAAGCGCTCAGACATTGAAGCCAATTGGGAAACCAGAAGTGGAGGTAAGGGTTTACTTTCCAAGTTCTGTTAAGGACCAATTTGTAGTTATTTTGTACATTATTTTGTGGTCCTTAACAATGTCTTTGTATTTAATTTGTATATTTATTCTAGTATTTGTGTTTTAATTAGGTTTTTATTTAGTTTTTGTTTAATATATATTATTTAACTTATTTTCACTCTTAATTGTAAGAATTTATTAACTAATTCTCCCAAGCTTGGATTCAAGGGCACTTGAAGAGCTTTAGGGATGATTCTTTTGAAGATAATTTTGGAAGAGGGAAGCATGCTACAGGTCGCGCTCAGTTGTGCCATGAGTGCGCTCAGTGCGACTTACGCGCTCGGTAGCTGCAAATCAGAAAAAGGACAGCCCATGCTTTCACCTTTTGAGCCACCAACCCATCACTTCACCTGATCTTTTTGGCTTGTAAAGAAAGCAAGAAACACTCCACCATCATGATCTTTTCATCTTTGAAAATCTAGGGCAAGTTTAGAAAAAGAAAGCCATAGCTTTTCTCTTGATTTTTCTCATGTTCATCATCTCTACCAACAATCTTGAGAGCAAGGCAACCATGGAAATGAGTAGCTAAGCTCATTTTGTGTCAAGATTAGAGGTAGTTGATCTTTATAGTATGTATTTCTTTTAATCCATTGGTTTATGAACATGGTTGATGATTAATATAGTTGAATATCTTTGTTCTTCATCTTTATGCTTTGAGTTTTGCTTGGAAAAGAATATTTCAAAGTGACCTAGGATATTCATCCTCTCATAAACAAATGCTAGGAATAGATTTGTGTGTTAGAGTTTACAAAATATTGAACTTAATGATTATCATGCTAATAGTTGTAGTGAGGAATCATGCAAGGATTAACATGATAACATTCACAACCTTGGTGGGAAATCTACAAGATTGAGAGGATATGTATTTGTAGAAATCATATATTATGTTCATCACTTGATTAAAATGAATATGTATGAAACTAGATGAATGAAACTAATCTTGACATGCCTTCTTAACTTGAAAACAATCTCAAACTCTCTCTAATCCAAACTATAACTCTCTTTGAAAGAATTAATTTAGTTGTTGTTTGGAAACTCATGGTTCTAGTAGAGTAGATAACAAACCCTTTGGTCACATCATCTTAAAACATACTTTTCTATTGAAAGACTATAACATGCACCAATCCCTGTGGAATCGATAATTAAAATACTTTGTTCACGGAGAAAACCTACAACAAAATGGCGCCGTTGCCGGGGATTGGCGTTCGATGTTGTTAGTATAGCAATAGTTGTGTGTTTAAGACTTTTCTACTAATCTCTCTTTGTTTCTTTTGTGTGGCTAGACTTTTCAGGAATTAGTTTATGCGGGAAGTATTCGATCGACCAACTCCTTTTCGATCCGAAATTGAAAGGACGGCTAGGAGACTTAATAGTAGTGCTAAAGAAGAAAAAGACAAGCTAGGCAAAGGCAAGAAAGGAGAAAAGGAGAAGCATCTACTTCTTCAACACCACCGTGTTTGGAGAAGTCACCACTATGGAGGAGAATCAACCACCACCACCACCACCACCACCGGGGGCCGTGTGTCAATAGCCCTCGCCATAATGCTCAATTTGCAAGCAAATGCAAGGGTTGTGGAAATGAAAGCGGGCTTGCTTCACTTCTCTATGCAAGTCCATTTCATGGCCACGACCATGAACCCTACACTCACCTTACCAAGTTTTATGAGATCGCGGGGGCGGGTGCTCGGAAGACCAAGAAGAACAATATTTCCAAAGGCTTTTCCCTCATTCTCTAGTGGGGAAGGCAAAAGATTGGTATCTTGATCAATTGCAAGAGACAATGACTAATTGGAATATTTTGGAGGAAAAGTTTCTTGAACGCTTTTCCCTCAATCACGTTTCATGGAGGCTAAGGCGGCTATCTCGGTATTTTCGCAAGGAGTAAGCGAGCCTTTGAATCGGGCATGGGAAGATATAAGTCTATGCT
The DNA here is from genome assembly GCA_021764765.1 of Vicia sativa. Lineage (NCBI taxonomy): Eukaryota > Viridiplantae > Streptophyta > Magnoliopsida > Fabales > Fabaceae > Vicia > Vicia sativa. Next base: position 12,709,944 of record CM038797.1, read on the forward strand.
CGGGAAGTGTCCGAGCCACGGTTTTGTGAGCTTACACAAATTCATATTTTCCGAAATGGTCTCCAACCTCAACACAAATTGTTGTTGGATGCCACGGCGGGAGGTTCTTTGATGGCAAAAACATCGTATGAAGCAATCCAAATAATTGAGAAGATGGGTAGAAATGATCATCAAACTCAACATGATCAAGGGGTGTACAAGTGAAAGCAGGAGTTTTAGAAATTGGTTCAGTCATGAAGCACTTGTAGCGCAAAACAAATTGTTTGCGAAACAAGTTGAAGAATTGACAAAACAAATGGCTAAACTCCTCAACAAATCATGGAGTTACAAGGAGCATCAAAAGCAAGCTCACCAAATAGCTTGTTGTGAATTGTGCAAAGGAGATCATAAAACGGATTTTGTCCTCGGAGAATGAGGAGGCTATGGCCAACCAAGGATATCAACAACGAGCTCCATACCCTTATCAAAATCAAAACCAAGGTTACCAACAAAGGGTAACCAAGGTTATCAAGGAGGGTGGAGGCAAGATAACAATAACCAAGGAAGGCAAAATCCATATCAAACACAACAACAAAATCAAAGTCAACAACAAAATCAAAGTCAACAACAAAACCAACCTCAAAGTCAAGTGAGATCTTCCAACATTCAAGACACTCTAGCTCAATTTATGCAAGCCTCAATGGCTAATCAAAAGCACGGAGGCATCTATCAAGAACTTGGAAACTCAAGTTGGACAACTAGCTAAGCAACTTTCCGAACAAAGTGCTTGACATCATTTTCCCCAACTACGCAAACAAATCCTAAGGAGCATTGCAAAGCCATAACAACAAGTGGTAGAGTTTGTGATGAGAAAGGAAGGTAGTTGAAAGAAAAAGAAAGTAGTGGAGAAGGATGAAGAAGAAATAGTGGAGGAAGAGGTAGTTGAAAAAGATGAAGAGGATGAAGTTGAAAAACATGATAATGTTGATGTGGAGGATGAATTAGTTGAAAATGAGGTGTTAGTTGAAAATGAAAAGGAAAATGGTGTAGTTGAAAAGGAGAAAGTAGAGGAGAAAAGAAAAGAATGAAGAAGGAAAAGAGAAGGAAGTAACTTATCCATTGAGAAGTTTACCATATCCTCACCTTCCTCTAAAAGGATGATGCAAAGCACTATGCTAGGTTTATGGATATTTTCAAGCAATTGCAAATAAATATTCCATTTACGAAGCATTAGAGCAAATCCAAATATGCAAAATTCATGAAGGATATCTTGACGAAAAGAAGAGGTATACGGATCAAGAAACCATAATGGTGGATGCTAGTTGTAGTGCAATAATTCAACGCACCATTCGAAGAAAGAGAGTGATCCGGTCGTGTAACTTTGCCGTTACTATTGGGGATGTGTATGTCGGAAAAGGATTAATTGATTTGGGGTCAAGCATCAACTTGATTCCATTATCCATTGTGAAGAGATTGGGGAGATTGAATTAAAGTCCACGAAAATGACATTGCAATTAGCGGACAAGTCTATTACTCGCCCGCGTGGTAGCTTTAGATTTGTTGGTAAAGTGGACAAATTCTTTTTCGGTGGACTTTGTAGTCATAGACATGGAGGAAGATGTGGATGCACCTTTAATTCTTGGAAGACCGTTCATGAAGCGGCAAGGATGATGATTGATATAGATGATGGCCTAATGAAGGTGAGAGTACAAGATGAAGAGATTTGCTTTAATCTTTTTGAAGCAATGAAGCATCCCATGGATAAGAAAGATTGTTTTAAGATTGACGTTATTGAGGAAGCAACACAAGAAGTGAATGATGATGATGATAGTCGAGATATTGAGGAGTGTTTGGAAGGAGTGGAGATTTCAAAGGAAATGCACCCTTGGGAGGAAGAAGAGGAAAGTTTGAAGAAAGATCTAAAAGATGACGACCAAAAACTTGAGTTGAAAGAGCTACCGTCTCATTTAAAGTATGTGTTTCTTGAGGAGGGAGGTAAAAAGCCCGTGATCATAAGCAATACATTGTCGGAGAATGAAGAGGAAAGCTTAATTGAAGTTTTGAAATCGAACAAAAATGCGATTGGTTGGGTCTTAGCCGATTTGAAAGGCATAAGCCCGGCCTATTGTATGCACAACATTATGATGGAGGATGAGTACAAACCGGTAGCCCAACCTCAACGACGATTGAATCCGGTGATGAAGGAGGTAGTTCGCAAAGAAGTAGTGAAGATGCTTGAGCGGGGATGATTTACCGATTCGGATAGTGCGTGGGTGAGCCGGTTCATGTGGTTCCTAAGAAAGGAGGATTGACGGTTGTATCTAATGATAAGGATGAGCTAGTGCAAACAAGAAAAGTGACGGGGTGGAGAATGTGTATTGATTATCGTAGGCAACAAAGCGGCGAAAAGATCATTTTCCTCTTCCGTTCATGGACCAAATGTTAGAAAGGCTTGCGGGACAACAATACTATTATTTCTTGGATGGTTATTAGGGATATAATCAAATATCGGTGAATCAGAAAGATCATGAGAAAGCAGTTCACATGTCCATTTGGAATTTTCGCGTATAGGCGTATGCCTTTCGGCTTATGCAATCTTGTGCAACATTCAAAGGTGCATACAAGCTATATTCGCCGATTTGATTGAAAAACAATTGAAGTATTTATGGATGACTTTTACGTTTTGGAGCTTCATTTGATTTATGTTTGGAAAATTTGGACACCGTCTTGAAGAGGTGTGTGCAAACCAACTTGAATTGGGAGAAATGCAACTTTATGGTGACCAGGGGAATTGTCCTTGGCCACAAGATATCTTCAAGAGGAATTGAGGTTGACAAAGCAAAATTGATGTTATCGAGGCGCTTCCCCACCTACCAATGTCAAAGGCATTCGAGACTTTTTGGGTCATGCGGGATTATCGAAGATTCATCAAGGACTTCTCCAAAATAGCCAAACCTTTGAGCAACCTGCTCAACAAAGATAAGTCTTTCTTGTTTGATAATGATTGTTTGTTAGCTTTTGAAAAATTAAAGGAGAATTTGATAAATGCACCCATAATCACTGCGCCTAATTGGAAACTTGATTTTGAACTAATGTGTGGCTAGTGATTATGCGGTAGGAAACCGTATTAGGCCAAAGGAAGAACAAAATCTTCCATGCTATACATTATCGAGCAAAGTTTTGAATGATGCTCAAATAAACTATGCAACAAGCGAAAAAGAGTTGCTCGCAATTGTATATGCATTGGAAAAGTTTAAATCCTTACCTAATTGGTTCCAAGGTTGTAGTTTTCACGGATCATTCGGCGATAAAATATCGCTTACCAAACGGACTCTAAACAAAGGCTAATCCGATGGATTCTTCTTTTGCAAGAATTCGATTTAGAGGTCCGTGATAAAAAGGTTCGGAAAATTTGGTAGCGGATCATTTGTCTCGCTTAGTGAGCGTAAAATTACGGACAAGGAAAAAGGTGAAGGAGGAATTCCGGATGAGAAGTTATTTGCAATCCAAGAGCGACCGTGGTTTGCCAACATGGCAAATTACAAGGCAGCGGGATTAATCTTGGAAGATTTGACTTGGAATGAGAAGAGAAATTTTTAGCCGATCAAGTATTATGTGTGGGATGAACCTTACATTTTTAGGTTGAGTAGTGATGGATTGCTAAGAAGGTGTGTGAGTGATGAAGAGGCCAAAAACATTCTTTGGCATTGTCACAATTCCCCTTGTGGGGGACACTATAATGGAATGCGGACCACCAAAGTTCTACAATCGGGATTTTATTGGCCTTCGCTATTCAAAGATCGTATGCTCACGCTAAGTCATGTGACAAATGTCAAAGAAGTGGCGGGATAGGAAAAGAGATGAAATGCCGTTGAACAATATGTTGGAAGTGGAGGTATTTGATTGTTGGGGGATTGATTTTGTTGGTCCTTTTCCATCTTCGTTTTCAAATGAATATATTCTTGTAGCTGTGGATTACGTGTCAAAGTGGGTAGAGGCCATTGCTTCGCCTAAGGCCGGCCTTAAAGCTATATCAAATTTTTGAAAAGAAACATTTTTCTCGTTTTGGTGTGCCTAGGGTGCTCATTAGTGATGGTGGGTCGCACTTTTGCAATGCATTGTTACAAAACTTTTGAAACAATTTGGTGTAAAACATAAGGTGGCGACCCCTATCACCCTCAAGCAAATGGCCAAGCCGAGTGTCTAATAGAAATCAAAAGATTTTGGAAAAAAGCATTTGGGTTCTAAAAGATTGGTCACAAAAATTAGATGAAGCTTTGTGGGCGTATCGAACCGCCTATAAAGCTCCTATCGGACTAACCCCGTTTCAGGTTGTGTATGGCAAAACTTGTCACCTCTCGGTTGAGATGGAGCACAAAGCATTGTGGGCCCTCCGATTCTTGAATTTTGATTCATCCTTGGCGGGTGAAAAGCGAAAATTACAACTCGTTCAATTGGAAGAAATGCGCGAGGGAGCATACCATTCAAACCGGAGGTACAAAGCAAAAGTTAAGGTTTCTCATGATAAGAAGATAAAGATCAAGGAATTAAGGCCGGGACAAAAGGTTCTCTTGTTCAATTCCCGGATGAGGCTTTTAGGAAAACTCAAAACAAAGTGGTCCGTCCGTTTTAATCAAAGAAGTCAAAGAATATGGCGCAATTGTCTTGCAAGATCTTGCGAACAAAAGAATGGACGGTGAATGGGCAGCGGTTGAAGCAGTGCGTTGGCGGAGAGGTGAGCCGCAACATAGCGAATCCTTCTTTGATGATCAATGATCATCATGAACCGTCGAGCTCTGGCGTTAAACAAAGCGCTTGTTGGGAGGCACCCCAACATTGTAAGTATTCTTCACGGAACTCATTTACACTTGCCTTTATTAATTTCTTTGTTTTCTTAAAATTTCAAATTAGCAAGCGCTTTACCATCTGGCGAAACTTTCGGCTCGGTAGCGATCAGGATTTAAAAAAAAGATTTTGAAAAATCAGTTTTGGAGGCCAAATCGTGGCCTAGTTAGTTTTAAAGGGGTTAGGGTTATTTTAAACCCTTTTCCTATTTTCATCATCTTTCTTCATCCTCTCAAAATCCCAAAATCTGACCAAAATCTCAGAATCTTTGCAATTTCTTTGTCAAATCAATCACCCAAGGCATCCTAGTAAGTATTCTATGTTTTCCTTTCTCAATTTAGTATACATTGCATGTTTAGGTTAGATTTTGAAAACCTAGGGTTAGGAATTTTGAATTTTCTCTTAGAATTAGGATGTTTTTGTGTTAGAAGTAATAGGATGTTATTTTATTTGCCTTAGGAAGTGATTGTGTGGAGAAAAATTACATTTTGCGAGAAGAATTTTTACAAAAATCATGACGTGATCGATGCAATTTTGAAAAATTCTTCTGCTGTGTTTTTAGTGTTTCGATTAGTTGTAATGCTTTGGTTGGTTGGTTTGCTTTCTTTGTTTGCATGATTCATTGCTAATGGACACCTCGGTGTCACTTTTACTGATGATTTTGTGTTGAAATTTCGGATGACACCTAAGCGACAAAGAGTTTCCTCTGAAATTTGGGCCCTCTCGACTCTTGCGTTCGATCTTGTCGCGATTCTTGGGGCCTGCTCGGAGGCTCGCTACAAAAGCTCGAGGCGAAATATCTGGTGGCGCACCATCGACCTCCGTGAGCAAGGGCATTACCACGCCTCATGTCATCCTTGATAACTACGGGTTGGAAGTTCTTTGTAACCCTCGGACAAAGGTGAATGTGGAGCTTGTTTGCGAGTTCTATGCTAATGCTATCTGGCGAGGATGTGAGTTTAGGTTTGCTTCGTTGTTCGAGGCAAATCCGTTTCTTTCTCTCGCTCGACAATCAGATTTACGGGCATCATTGGACAGCCCGGAGGACCAATTGGATGTCTACCATGAGCACTGGCTCGTGGTAATGGGATACAACATCTTTGAGGACTAAGCTCATTTGTCGGGGAATTCTTATGAGTTGAATCGGGCTGGTCAACCTTTGAAATTCAACAGGGCGGTCGAAAACTAGTGCGGAGTTATGATGTGTGTGGCTATATACAATCGAAACCTAGGAGCCACACATCTTGATACCCATGGAGGCAGCGGGTTTGATTGCTTACATGCTCGATGAGGAGCAAATTGATTTTGGCCGTCGATCGCGAATGAGTGAAGAGGTTACGCTTAGTTATACCTCGGGGGCGTATAAAGTGTGCTCTCACTTATCACAGCTTGATCATGGGTTTTCTTAAGAGGCGAAGGTGGCTTTTCTGCGATGGGACACCTAACCATTGATGGAGTTCTTGATGATCACTCATGATCGATTTTGTAGGGTCCTTGATAATATTGCTGTTTGTGCGGTTGCACTTCCTCAAGCTAGTCCATCGGAAGAATGGAGCAGACGGATGCATCTCGCTCATCGAGAGCATTTATGTTTATGCATGAGAGCATGGAGCACCTTGCTCTGATTAGAGAGCCAGTGAACCATTTCACTGCGCGGGTGGCGACTCGAGCATATCTTTGGTTGCCGGGGTCGGGCCAAATCTTTGAGGAGGAGGTGGGAGATGAGGATGATGGTGAAGAGAGTTACGGTTACGGTTCGGTTCGACTCGGGTCGATTGGAGATTCGATTCTCGAGACCAGCGATTGATTTCCTCTTATTTTCTGTTTTATTTTACTTTCAGCATTCTAGTTCTAGATTTTACTTTTGCATTTTAGTTTTAAACTTTGGATTTTGTTGGTTGCCATCCAATTTTGGGGATTGGCTTGTAATTCCAATTAATTTTTGTAGGCATGAAGCCTAAATACTTCTTTTTAAGTTTTAAACACCAATTTGGGGTGTCGTTTCATTTTAAGTTTAGTTTCTTTTATTTTGTTCTATTTTTTTTTTTTTTTAGATTATAGTATTTAGTTTGCATTTACTTCTTGTGGTTTGTCCGAATTGTTCAAATGGTTCTTCAAAGCTAGTAAGTGTGTTTCACCAAAGTGATGGTGATGATAAAATTCTCGATTCATTCCACGAAGAAGGTACACATTTAATCGTTTTGTAGAAACATAACATGTCTATGAAATTTGTTCTTTATGCAAGATATTGTGGCATGTACAAAAAAAAATAATTTGTGTTCACATTCGAATCATTAGGACATAAACCATATATGTGAGAAGCTTCCACTTTTTACCAAATATTGAGTGTCTAATAGTTGTGTTAACTCGTGTGATTCATGCTTAATCTTTACTTGTTTGTGATAACTTGGAAACTAAGAAATGATCAAGGCAATTTTTGTGCATTATGAGGAAAACCACCAATTCTAAAAGGGCTTCAATTACCGTGAGAGAGTGAATCCTTGTGAACCCTTTTGAGCTTAAATAGTATTTGTAGGATGAATGTATCAAATCGACTAATTGTTAAGTAGGCCACTTAATAGTTGTCGATGATCTTTGACAAATTCAATGATAATTCATTCTATAAATTTTCTTGTTGATTTATACCACCCCTTTTGTCAATTAACCCTTGAAGAACATGTCTTGAATAAAAAAGGATTGATATAAATGAAGTTGGGGAGGTGGATCAAAAAGAACCTAAATTGATGGCACAATGATCCTAAAGAAAGAAAAAGAATAGAAAAAGAAAAATACAAAGAAGAAAGAAATTTGTTTTGAAAAGAAATCAAAAGAAAAAAGAGGATCATTGTGTGGAAAGAAAAGAGGTTGTGAATAATGAGATGGGAATTAGTTGTGGAATGCTCTTCATATCCTTTTACCCGATTCGTTTCCATGGCTTTGTACTTAAATATCCCTTGTTTCTAACCTAAGCCAAGTTACAACCTTGAAAGTCCTTAGTGATCTTCGTTTCCGTTTTATCATTTAACTTGTTTCGATGAATGCATGAATTATTCTGGATGTGCATAATTATTAGTGAGAGTGTTTGGTCCTTTGTGAATATACATTTTGTTCTTCTTGAATTTTGAAGAAGTGATTAGGTGATTCAAGTGTGAACATATCTTTTATTTTGTTATATGTTTTGATATATTGTGTTTAGAACTTAATTCATGGCCATGTTGTGTTTAGAAGAAGCGATTGATGTGTGCTTTTACCTAGTATGTTGAGTTTGAACCATTACTCTTGTGTGAGTTGGCATGCTTGCATTTTGTTCTTTCTAGCTTTGCAAGATTATTTACTTTTGTTTGGGGACAAACAAAGTAAGTTAGGGAGAGTTGTTAAGGACCAATTTGTAGTTATTTTGTACATTATTTTGTGGTCCTTAACAATGTCTTTATATTTAATTTGTATATTTATTCTAGTATTTGTGTTTTAATTAGGTTTTATTTAGTTTTTGTTTAATATATATTATTTAACTTATTTTCACTCTTAATTGTAGGAATTTATTAACTAATTCTCCCAAGCTTGGATTCAAGGGCACTTGAAGAGCTTTAGGGATGATTCTTTTGAAGATAATTTTGGAAGAGGGAAGCATGCTAGGTCGCTCGGTAGCGGTGCCGCATGAGTGCGCTCAGCGACTTACCAGCATGTGGGAAAAAGGACAGTCCATGCTTTCACCTTTTGAGCCACCAACCCATCACTTCACCTGATCTTTTTGGCTTGTAAAGAAAGCAAGAAACACTCCACCATCATGATCTTTTCATCTTTGAAAATCTAGGGCAAGTTTAGAAAAAGAAAGCCATAGCTTTTCTCTTGATTTTTCTCATGTTCATCATCTCTACCAACAATCTTGAGAGCAAGGCAACCATGGAAATGAGTAGCTAAGCTCCTTTTGTGTCAAGATTAGAGGTAGTTGATCTTTATAGTATGTATTTCTTTTAATCCATTGGTGTATGAACATGGTTGATGATTAATATAGTTGAATATCTTTGTTCTTCATCTTTATGCTTTGAGTTTTGCTTGGAAAAGAATATTTCAAAGTGACCTAGGATATTCATCCTCTCATAAACAAATGCTAGGAATAGATTTGTGTGTTAGAGTTTACAAAATATTGAACTTAATGATTATCATGCTAATAGTTGTAGTGAGGAATCATGCAAGGATTAACATGATAACATTCACAACTTGGTGAAATCTACAAGATTGAGAGGATATGTATTTGTAGAAATCATCTATTATGTTCATCACTTGATTAAAATGAATATGTATGAAACTAGATCAATGAAACTAATCTTGACATGCCTTCTTAACTTGAAAACAATCTCAAACTCTCTCTAATCCAACTATAACTCTCTTTGAAAGAATTAATTTAGTTGTTGTTTGGAAACTCATGGTTCTAGTAGAGTAGATAACAAACCCTTTGGTCACATCATCTTAAAACATACTTTTCTATTGAAAGACTATAACATGCACCAATCCACATGGAATCGATAATTAAAATACTTTGTTCACGGAGAAAACCTACAACAAGTTCCTAATTAAGAAAGCCGAAATTCCTCAAAGTTATGAGTTTCCATGCATTTGAAGACATTGTGGCCTTGCTAATCTATGGTTTGGTTCTATTTCTAACTCGGATCAATTCATAGATGTCAGCCATCAAGTTGTTCCTTACCCGCAATCCGTGCCTACCTTACTTGGAGATATCCTACATTCTCTCCACACTCGTACTACTAAGAGACAAGGAACTCTCATGTGTTGTATCCGTTACTTTCGGTGGTTTATTTCGCACCTTCCTCCATCAGTTTTGAAGAATGAACAAAGGTTGAAATGGTCTCAAGGTTAATGTCACTCTCTCATTCCGACATCCGTTGGAGTCTTTTCTCTCAAAAGGACTTCACCTTCATTGAGCTTTGTGGAGAATTCCTAATGTACCGCTACTTGGTATAAGGGAGGTATTACTTACAACCCTTCTCTAGCTCTCGTCGGTTTGGTTTTGCTCGAAGAGATGGTCCTCATGATATGCTTCTCCAGATATTGTGTTCGATTACAACCACGATCTCGAATTACAAGCGAAGGTTTATACACGCTTGAGGCATGGTAAAGAAGCGATACCAAGACTTTGGGGCACGAACTCCATTCCTTGGGAACCTTACCTCAAATGGGTGCGAGCTCGAGCTCAAAACCTCATGATGCCATTCACGCTGTTTTACGGTAATTATGGAACTGTTGCTATAGGTGACATACCTATCTTATTCTCCATCGACATGCCTCTGATTTTTAAGACTTGAAGAGATCCTGGATTCGACTTAAAGAAGAGGATACCTTTGAAGCTCGATGTTATGCAAGTGAGAAGAAAGTGCTAGAGTTGACCAAGCTACTTCACGAGGCGAAGCATCAGCGCTACCTCGGCACCAAGAGGCGCCCATGGGAGACTTAGAGCTTTAGGATTTATATGTTTTCTTTTATTTGTTTGAACTATCTTTTGTACTTAAAAGAAAAAGAATAAAAGGAGTACTAATAAATGTTTGTTCATTGCTTGTTTAACAAATTTAAATCTCTAAGGTCCTTGAAAACATTGCATTGCATCCATAAACATTGCATATCATAGCATAACATTGCATCACGGTACATTGAAGATTGGTTTTCTCATTTGCTCGCTATTTATTTTAGCGAAATGGCTCTTGAGCAGTCTGTCAAAGATCTCCGGCTCGAGCAGCTCGGTTTCAGAGATGTTTACCAGCTTGGTCCAAGACCAAGAAGATTTGAAGCTCATCAACAAGAAGAAGAAGGTTGTTGGTCTTCTCAACATGGGCGGGCGTTACAAAGGCGGTCCTAGAGTGGTTAGTCGAATTGAGCTCTCGAAGGAAGTGTCAAGAAGGAGGATGAGCAAAGTAACAAGGGTGATTGTGAAGGTAGTCGACATGAGCTGAAAAAGTCTATGATGATGGCCAATACTCGATGAAGATGACAAGTACAAACAACTTGAAGACCGTCGAATCTTGTGGAAAACACGAAGATGTCCGGGCTGAATTTCGATGATCGAGTCTTGTCCACGGTGTTGTGATTCCTCCCAGTTCAAAGTTCCAACTTTTGCTAAGTATGATGGCATGTCTTGCCCTAACGCATTTGAAATCCTATGTCCGAAGACCAATCCCCTGCGACAACAAAAGTTGTGGATGCACTATTTTCAAGAGAGTTTGTCGGAACTCGGTTGGAATGGTACTATCGACTAGAGAATGACCGTATCCGTACTTGGGTGATTTAGCGGATGCTTTCTGAGACGATATAGTACAATCTGAATTGACACCCACTCGCATGCAACTACAAAGCATGTCTATGGGTCGTGATGAAGTTCAAGGTATGCTCGAAATGGAGATCTAGCGAGTGAGTTCACCACCCTTGTCCAGCTGGTTGATATGTTTATGGGAACAGCGCGGCCCATTCTTCAATCATCGATTGGAAACTCTTGACCGGATTCACCGAAATCTTGTGGAACATATTGAAGGTATCAAAGTGGAAAGATTCGGTAGAGACATCTTAATCGTGAAGAGATCTTTTGGTGGTAAGAAAGAAGTCAATCTTGTGTATGGTCGGAAAAGCCGAGCCAAGACCGACCGCGCTCAATCTGTGGGGACGGTTGTGATATCGATCCTACATCGGCACAATCTCGGTGAGACAGCGGCGTAGCGAGCGCCACGAAGGCGGTTACAAAGATCAACATGCCATTGTCGCAAGCCTTGCAACCAAGTTGAAAGCGGTGATTACCTTGAGGATCCTCCTCAAAATGTCAACACTTCCTCTCGAGATACAATCCTAATGCTAAGTGTGCTTACCATTCCAATAGCCGGGCATAGTCTTGATGATTGTTGGGCTCACGAAGAACAAGATTCAAGACATGATTGAAGCTAAGCGATTGAGTTTGATCCTCGTTGAGACTCCAAATGTGATCAACGCTCCTATGCTAACCATGACAAGAGTTCCAATCTTTGTTGGAGAAGATACTTATGTTTTCAACATAGATGACTTGACCATTCCTCGATGGTATTAAGAAGAATTTGCTGGTGGTGTCGATCCGGGATGCCCGGAGAATTGTCGTTGGTGCCCGTCCGCGCCTGATGGCTGTGCTTGGTTGAGAAGACGTGTTCAGTGCATGATGGACAACCGTGAGATACTACTTCTAAAACCACCTGTGCAGAAGCTATGTGAAGAAATGTCTAAGTTAAAGATTGACAATGCGAATGAAGCCGCACCATCTGTGTGGGATACCTTGGGACAGCCAAGTGGAAAGTATGATTACATGGTGAAGTACACTGTTCCTGAGAGCTACAAGATTCCTATTGAAGATGTTAAGGTAATCGGATGGGGTGACGATTTCCCAGAAGACTATGCTGATGTTAACACCATAAGGATTTCCTCTGCTGATTCTGTGCCTAGAGTGGCACCTCTCATCATTACTTCTCAAGACCGGTTCCATATTCCTCGACAAGGCTATCCCTTGGAATTATGGGTGATGTTTATTATCATGGTGTCAAGCAAGACCCTCGACCATTGAAGATCTTACGATTGAAGCTACCATTCGACATTGACAACATCATCGGATCAAGTAAGGTGACGGAACCGGAAGAGTTTTCTCTCGGATATCTCTCCTCCAAAGACACGACTCATTTCGCATTCCATATTCAACCCATTCCCCAAGAACCGGTGACTCATCCCTTTCGGGAAGTACCAAAGAAAGTTACCAAGGACACCTCAAACAAGAAATGGAGAAATTAGAAGAGTGACTACAATGTGGTGGAGCAGTTGGGACTCCGTCGCTCTTTGCTCTGCTCTTGTGGCCCATACTAATGCCTTGGTGAAGTTTACGAAGAATGCTCACGTCCGCAAGACACTACCACGACCGGTTTGAAGTTTGTATTGCTAGCACGGCTGCCAACAACGGCCTAGGCTTCTCCGATCTTGATTTGACTCTGTCGGAAGAAACACAACAAAGCCTTGCACATCTGTTGAATGCAAGGCGTTACATTATCTCATGTTTTGGTGGATCTTGGTTACGCTTTGAACATCCTACAGAAGGCTTTTGATCGACTCGATGTTGAAGGGTTGGTCCGAAACCCGGTGACATTATTGTGAGCTTTTGATGGTTCTAAGCAAAGCGATGCTTGGAGAGCTCATTACGCGTTAAAGTCGGTTCCCGGACTTTTGATTCCACTTTCTTTGTCATGGACATCCGTCCATTTACTCTTGCCTACTTGGGCCCTTGGATACATGGGGCATACCTCTACCTTGCATCGAAGTGAAGTACTGTTGCACCCCAAATTTTACCACTATTTTCTACTTGCATTTTATTTTATATTTAAAAAAAAATCGGTCATTTACTCATCATATGCATCATTCATCTCTTAATTTTCAATGTTGCATTTAAATAAATGTGCACTTTTATTAATAACTGAATTTATAGTTAATTGATTTCTATATTCTTTTAATAAATGAATTGGTTATTATTAAAATTGACATTTTCATTTTAGTTACATTTTTATTTTTTAATTCAAATCATAAATTAGATTTTGGGTTTAAGTCCTTCCCAAATATATAAATTTAATTAATTGTAAATTTTCATTCATTAATTCATCGACATTTTGGTGATAATATTTAATTTGCCTCATTTGTATTTAAGGTTGAGTGTTGCTAATTTGTGTTCACGTTATTATTTTATAATATTTTTTTATTTTATTATTTATTTATTTTTGCATATTTTGCGTTTTTTTAAATCTTTTAATTAAATTTTAAGTTGTATTTTTATTGTAATTACATCTTGTACTAATAGTTAATATTTTATCTATTTATTTATGAAACTTGTTTAATATTCAAATATAATTGCATGATTTTTTCTAATAATATAGATTAAAAATAGAAACAAAAATGACAAAACATATTTTAATTGATTCATAAGTACATATTATATTTCATTCACTATATTAGAAAATACAAAAAAAAAGTGGTTTTGTCCTTCTCCTTTCCATCCATCGTGTTCTTACCACTACTACACCAAAACAAAGCAAATCGGTACAATATTACAAACCAACAATTCCAAATTCCACTACCCTGCTCCACATAAATCCACCAACTTTGTGTACAATTTCACAGCAAAAAACCATTCCACTACTAACGGCTAGCAAATTGTCCTTCATCCTTATCCAATTTGTCAAGCAATTCTCTCTCTTATCCTTGCTATCTTCAATCTACCTATAAAGCAAGCCATTTATAACCACAAAAGAGGACACCAAGAATCTCATACAGAACTCGGCGGAAAACTAAGCTTCAAATCATAAACTTCTCAATACCAGCAACTAAACCTTCGACATACTCCCTTCATCTTTGTCACCTGCGAACCTCACAACCCTGTAACTAAAACAAAAGCCAACCTCAACCCCTAATTTCAATCTCCAACCACCCTTACTACACCATAATAACAACCATTCACTCAACCATACCTCCTTATCCAAAAATCATCACAACCTTCCGCTTTCCGTCTCATCATCATCTCACCGCCGTCACAGAACCGCAACCTCCTTCCATTTATTCAACAACAACAAACCATTGCAGATCTCAGAAGCATCCACATAGATCGAAAAAACAGACACAATAAGCATCAGAATCGCAAGTAACATACCTTGTTTTCATTTTTTCTTTCGATGTTGTTAACATTTTGTTGTAATTTGTAATCTTCTGCAAATGTTTGAAATCTGATTTGGGGTTTAGGGTTTCTTTGTTGGGGATAAAGATGCTGATTTGCACATGTGATTTGTTTGTGTTTTGCTTTTGTTTCCACCTTTGATTTGTGTGTGCAACCATGGATATCTGAGAGAGATTAAAGCGAGCGTTGAAAGTAAAAGAACAAAATTGTGAGAGAGATATGCGTAGAGGATGATTTATAAGAGAGAGAGGACACTTGATTTTTTTTTTATGCTTTGTATTATTCATTTAATTGCCATTTAATTATTTTGAGGATTTTAATTGGTTGGTCAAATAGTCTTCCTATTTTTTAGTAATCATCTTTTTATTTCATTATTTCCAGTCTTCCTATTTTTTAGTAATCATCTTTTTATTTCATTATTTTTAAGAATATAAGAATAAAAAATAATTAAAGCGTTTATTTAGGAGAATTAATGGGAGGTTACACATTTACTACTTTTTGTCCATAATTTCTTTTTATATATACACACATATATTTTTATATTATTTTTCCCTTTTTAATTAAATCATTTGTTTTAGTTTTTATTTTAAATCAAAAAGTGAAAGAAAAAAGGACCAAGTCATGAGAAATTTAAGGGATGGTACGACCATCCCATCTTCTCCTCACACTTAATTTTTATTTTATTTTATAAATTAGACAACATTTATGTTTATTTTTATTTGGGTTATATTGTTTGGATTAGACTCATTTACTTCAATTATACTCCTTTTTTATTGACACTCCATAGACTTATAATTATTTATTATTTATTTTTATTTTTTTAGAATTATAATTATAATTATTACTTGTACATTTACATGGACTTGTAATTTATTTCCGTCATCCCCATTTGTAAATTTTGTACCCCCATTCCCCACATGATGTAATAGTTAGTAAATATTTTATTGTTTTATTTTATTTAATTATTCATCACTCTCACAAACCAAATGCTTTCAAACTAATACTCGATTGCGAGCCATTTTTTATTACCTTGAGTCGACAAAGCTTAGAAGCGTCGCAACGGCCACACATTTGTGCACACACGCTTACTCTTGGGCTTACAATGAGACCTTAATTGATTAGTTAAACATTATTTAATTATCTAATTAGGTTATTCAAAATTGATTAGTTAATCTAATTAATTTTATTAAACTAACTACTTGATTAAATTTTGTTTAATTAGTTGATTAAATTTATTTCGTGCATGCACCTACACCATGTAAATCGCTTTATCGTTTCGGTTGGCCACCTTGTATGGGCTTTGTCGATTTTATTTGTTATTTACAATTATCTCGATCTTATTCTTTCTCCATTCACCAAGCATTTAAAACACTTTCAATAAAAACTCGATCCAACGTCAGTCTTCTTCTCAAACCTCGATCCAGCGTCGAGTTATTTTCAAAAATCAATTTTCTACCACAAAAATATAGTGCTATGGTATTTAATTAAATTGCTAGAGGATAGCCCGACGATTTAATTAAAATGTAAAATATTTGGGCCATTAGAGGTAACCCAATGACTTAAATACTTTATTCCATACACTTAATAAAAGTGAACTTTGTTTCACCTCACTCTTTTCATAATAAAGATTTTGGATGAGAGATGATCGGTTGACCTCAATCACCAATCTCGAGTATTGAATCGTTAGAGGATAGCCCAATGTTTTGGTACTTGTCATCCCCAATTTAAAATCAATTTCAACTCACTCAAACTTCTTTTGTGCGCTCTAAGCACCTTTTACCTTTAAAACCTTTTCAAGATTAGACATGATTCATTTATAATTGAGATGCTTCTCCCTCTATTCCCAAGGTTTTCGACTTCTCCACTTGAGTACTAGAGGCGTTCTCAAACCCTCCCTCATGTTGGTGAGTAGTCCTTTATTCTTTATCACACCTTGTGGACGTTAGACGAGTCTTCTCCTTTAAAAAACGACGACTTGTCTTTTCATTTCAAATCAATCAACAAACAATATTTTCTAGAAGAACTACGGAGTTTTGACTTTCCCATTGCACGAGGGAATACGTAGGCACGCGGTTTCAAAACCGTGTCAAACTCAAAAATAATAAAAACATTTTTCCTCTCTTTCATTCTATTTTTAAACTTAGAAGATCGTAAAATTTTTCACACTAACACACAAACACACTTTGAACTAAATGGGTACCATCGAGTACGATGGATGTAAGGGGTGCTAATACCTTCCCCTTGCATAACCAACTCCCCGAACCTATATCTCTTAATTTCGTAGACCGTCTTATTCTTTTATTCGCGGGTTTTATCTATATTTTCCCGTTCTTCTTTTAGAACAAATAAAATCAGGTGGCGATTTCACTACTGTTTTTTTTTGAAAATTCATTTAAATGATTTTTGGAAAAATGAGTTGCTTCAGTTGGCGACTTCACTGGGGAGAATTTCTCAAGCGAGTTAACCCTAGTTTAGTTCTTTGTGCGGTTGTGTGTTTATCATTGTATTTTACTTTCTTCTTTGTATTTTATCTCTCATTTATGTTTCAGTCATTTATTCCCTATGCTTCATTTATTATCATGTGTATATATTTATTGTGTGGGAATTCATGATGGGTATTGATACATAGATAAGCCCACTACCCATGCTTCTAGGTCACCTTTTTAGGAATAGAGGGGTTGCGTAGCCTAGGTCCACTTGACTCCATTGTCTTGTTGGCCCGAAGCGAAAAATCCGGCTTAGAGTTGGTTGTTTTAAGGAGGTTGTTGGCCCGCGATAGCGCAGGACATCAATCTTTGGACAAATGACCTATAACTCTAAGTTTGTTCATGTTGTCCTAACCGAGACCAAGCGCTCAAATTTGGATTTTGAGTATCCGTTAAGTCGTTTCTTGGGGTATACTTTTCCAAATACTATTACCACGTGGGCCTCGGCGTGATGATAGTGTTTGTTAAAGGGATCGAGACTCAGGAACACTTAGCAAAACCTTAGAACCATCCATGGAGACTATTGGGTAGAAAACTTAAAGCCATCCTATCATAGGATCCCACATAAATAAGTTGTTCTGATTACCTGTATCATCCCTGTTTCACGTCTCTGTGAACTTGTTACTATCATTATATTGCATTCCATTTATATATGTGGCATTGCATTTCATTATATCTTTTCATTGATGACCTTACATTTCATTGCATCCATCTACATATTTCATGCATACATCCAAGTTGTCAAAGACTCATTTGTCATCTCCATCTTGATTGTTGATTCTTGTCAAGCTGGTTCCTCGACACTTTGGATTTGAAGCACGATTCGAGAAAATTATGGAAGAACTTCGAGACCAAGAGCTATTAAGAGATGAGATCAAGCAGTTTATGGGCGAGTATCTCAAGTCACCTCCTAAAGCCGGTGTTTGAGACGGACTGCTCATCCTTATGGCGATTAGTCACTAGGCCATGTTTCTTTTGTTTGTATTTTCCTTTGTTTATATTAAACCGTTGCTTTCAAATCTTTGTTTGTAATTCCATGTTAATTTTAATGAAATGGCGTTGCGTGTTTTGATTCAAATAATTTTTATTCTTGCTTTCTTTCCAAATATATATTTTCCTATTTAATTTCTTTACCAAACTCTTGTTTTGCAAAGATTGGAGGAGGATGATAAAAACAAGATACCCATAATTGATGTTGGTATGCTTTGAATAAAACTTTCTTGATGATATACAGGCATTTTTTAATTCCCAAACAGGAGAAATAAGGAAGTTAATCCTCGTCAACCCCTTGAGCCTAGAAGTTGGAGTTTCTTTCTATCGAAAACCCCACAAACACAGGCGGGGTAGTTCTCGATTAATTCTAAAGTGCATTTATTCAAGGCGCCTTTCAACAAAGGTTGTATTCAATCAAGCTTCCTTCACACATCAAAAGTGTCGAAGATGTCATACAAGTAAAAGTGATGATGATGGTTCCCGTAATCATGAAAGTCAAGCGATCCTTCTTTTAAAAAATATATCAAAAGAAAAAAAGCCGCTAAGTTAAAATTAAAAAGCAACTTAGGAAAAAAATTGGGGCATCCAGCTTACCGTAATCTTAAAGCGGAGCGGTTTAAGCAAAAGTTAGGGATGACAAAATTCAAAAAGTTGACAAAGTCCTCAAACAACAAAATGTTGCAAAAAAGTATTATTATCTCAAGAATGTATCGACTTTTGAGCCATCGTCATTTCCATCGATGTACAATCAAAATCAATTGGAACTAAAATGCACAATCTGAGTTAAGCGGCGTGGGATGAAGAACATCACGAAGATTGGGTTGGGTACAAATAAATTTTGAGCCTTTATCCTTTATTTCTTAAACCGTGAACGGACCACGTTACAACCCTCAAAGACCTAATTGAAGCGGGTTTCTTTTGAAAGTATACTCTGACAAGGTTGCGTAATATGACTCTAAGGTCTTTTGCAAATCAATTATCTTGGTATATCCACACCATTGGTTTTTCTTTCACTTTTAAATTTTTAAACCACGTGTTTTAACGGTGATCCATTTTCTATCGACAATTACATCATTCCAAAATGATTTTTATTTCAAAACTTTCGCATGAACTTTTCATTAAATCATGTTTGAATAAACAATTTTTGCTTGCAAACAAGTTTTCCTCATCAAGGAAGTCCAAACTATTAGGAAACTTGGTCATTGATCCTAATCAGGGGCAAGTATCTTTCAGATCCTGTTGTGAATCAGTTCAAGATTTGTTGCTCAGTGCAAGTCATTATCAGAATTGTTTTAATCAGAAGAGCATTTTCAAGACTTATACCGGGGCACTCTTTTCCCCTCAGTCATTTCAAGAGTTGAAGCCATGATTGGTTTATCCTCAACAATCACCTAAACTGGGGCAATCCCCAAGCAGCTCTCCAGTCCTTCCTCCAAGGATCATCATTTCGACACAGTTCACAAGTGTGTTAGAAGTGTTTCTCAAGGCGTATTCTTTCCAAGCAGAGTTGGCAGTGTTCTCCAAATTTTTGATTGTAGATGACATCAGAGCTCCCGTCTTACCCCCACAAAAGAGTCAATCTCCGTTGTCATAAACGTCCTCATTATATATTACATGCATAGATCATTCATATATCATGCATCACAAAGTCATGCATAGCAAAGTATTTTATCCTCATTTCATTTCCGAGGTCTTATTACGAATGTCTTACCTTGCAATCAAAATCCAACTTACTTGGTACCTACCAAAACAGATGTTCGTCAGTCTGTATCTCTCTTCGTCAAATACTATTTCTTCATTAATTTAAAACCTCAATTTTATTCAACACCATTGGATGTCACATTCCCCAGTGCATCATTTATCACCACTCCAGTGCCATTCCTGGATGTCTGTCTATTTTACTCGATGCCATTCACGGATGTACATCTCTTTCCACTCGGTGCCATTCACGGATGTCTCTATTTTTACTCGATGCCATTCACGGATGTCATCTATTTTACTCGATGCCATTCACGGATGTCATCTATTTCCACTCCAGTGCCATTCCTGGATGTCTATCTATTTCCACTCCAGTGCCATTCTTGGATGTCATGCATTTCCACTCGATGCCATTCACGGATATACATCTCTTTCCACTCGGTGCCATTCACGGATATACATCTCTTTGTCATTCCAGTGCCATTCCTGGATGCCTTGTTTCTTTCTCCATCTAAAGCCATTATTAGATGTCTAGTCCCTCCATCTAAAGCCATTATTAGAGGTCGACCCTTTTTCATCCAAAACCATTATTGGGTGTCATGCCTTTCTCACTTTATTCAAAGCCATTATTGGATATTGTGATCTTTTTCCATCTAAAGCCATTATTAGATGTCAATCCTTTTTTCATCCAAAGCCATTATTGGGTGTTACGTCTTTCTCACTTTATTCAAAGCCATTATTGGATATTGTGATCTTTTTCCATCTAAAGCCATTATTAGATGTCAATCCTTTTTTTCATCCAAAGCCATTATTGGGTATTACGTCTTTCTCACTTTATTCAAAGCCATTATTGGATATTGTGATCTTTTTCCATCTAAAGCCATTATTAGATGTCAATCCTTTTTTTCATCCAAAGCCATTATTGGGTGTTACGTCTTTCTCACTTTATTCAAAGCCATTATTGGATATTGTGATCTTTCTCCATCTAAAGCCATTATTAGATGTCGGTCCTTTTTTCATCCAAAGCCATTATTGGATATTGTGATCTTTCTCCATCTAAAGCCATTATTAGATGTCGGTCCTTTTTTCATCCAAAGCCATTATTGGATATTGTGATCCTTCTCCATCTAAAGCCATTATTAGATGTCGGTCCTTTTTTCATCCAAAGCCATTATCGGATGTTATGCCTTTCTCACTTTATTCAAAGCCATTATTGGATATTGTGGTCTTTCTCCATCTAAAGCCATTATTAGATGTCGAGTCCCTCCATCTAAAGCCATTATTAGATGTCGAGTCTTTTTTTCATCCAAAGCCATTGTTGGGTGTTTTGTCTTCTATATTGTATCTGTCAATTTACCACAAATTTCTAATTCAAAGTTCTTTCCAACAATTTTCGTAGAGTCTGTCTCGTATCATACATCACTAAAAAAAAAAGTGTCAAAAAATATTGCATTCATTGCGTTCGCCTCATATGTCCTTCATCATGTCCATTGCATCTCAGGGCAAAATTTTGGGTTTTTGATATTTAACTATCTCCCACTGCGATAATATGAAGCTTGATCATCCTCATATCATCAGGTTGAAGATATTTAAATAGGGGCAACTGTTGCACCCCAAATTTTACCCTGCTATTTTTCTACTTGCATTTTATTTTATATTTAAAAAAAAAAAATCAGTCATTTACTCATCATATGCATCATTCATCTCTTAATTTTCAATGTTGCATTTAAATAAATTTGCACTTTTATTAATAACTGAATTTATAGTTAATTGATTTCTATATTCTTTTAATAAATGAATTGGTTATTATTAAAATTGACATTTTCATTTTAGTTACATTTTTATTTTTTAATTCAAATCATAAATTAGATTTTGGGTTTAAGTCCTTCCCAAATATATAAATTTAATTAAACATAAATTTTCATTCATTAATTCATCGACATTTTGATAATATTTAATTTGCCTCATTTGTATTTAAGGTTGAGTGTTGCTAATTTGTGTTCACGTTATTATTTTATAATATTTTTTATTTTATTATTTATTTATTTTGCATATTTTGCGTTTTTAAATCTTTTAATTAAATTTTAAGTTGTATTTTTATTGTAATTACATCTTGTACTAATAGTTAATATTTTATCTATTTATTTATGAAACTTGTTTAATATTCAAATATAATTGCATGATTTTTCTAATAATATAGATTAAAAATAGAAACAAAAATGACAAAACATATTTTAATTGATTCATAAGTACATATTATATTTCATTCACTATATTAGAAAATACAAAAAAAGTGGTTTTGTCCTTCTCCTTTCCATCCATCGTGTTCTTACCACTACTACGCAAAACAAAGCAAATCGATGCAGTATTACAAACCAACAATTCCAAATTCCACTACTCCACATAAATCCACCAACTTTGTGTACAATTTCACAGCAAAAAACCATTCCACTACTAACGGCTAGCAAATTGTCCTTCATCCTTATCCAATTTGTCAAGCAATTCTCTCTCTTATCCTTGCTATCTTCAATCTACCTATAAAGCAAGCCATTTATAACCACAAAGGGACACCAAGAATCTCATACAGAACTCGTGGAAAACTAAGCTTCAAATCATAAACTTCTCAATACCAAACTAAACCTTGACATACTCCCTTCATCTTTGTCACTGCGAACCTCACCACATAACTAAAACAAAAGCCAACCTCAACCCCTAATTTCATATCCAACCACCCTTACTACACCATAATAACAACCATTCACTCAACCATACCTCCTTACCCAAAAATCATCACAACCTTCGCTTTCCGTCTCATCATCATCTCACGCATCAACCGCAACCTCCTTCCATTTATTCAACAACAACAAACCATTGCGGATCTCGGAAGCATCCACATAGATCGAAAAAACAGACACAATAAGCATCGAATCATAAGTAACATACCTTGTTTTCATTTTTCTTTCGATGTTGTTAACATTTTGTTGTAATTTGTAATCTTCGCAAATGTTTGAAATCGATTTGGGGTTTAGGGTTTCTTTGTTGGGGATAAAGATCTTGATTTGCACATGTGATTTGTTTGTGTTTTGCTTTTGTTTCCACCTTTGATTTGTGTGTGCAACCATGGATATCTGAGAGATTAAAGCAGAAAGCGTTGAAAGTAAAGAACAAAATTGTGAGAGATATCGTAGAGGATGATTTATAAGAGAGAGGACACTTGATTTTTTGATGCTTTGTATTATTCATTTAATTGCCATTTAATTATTTTGAGGATTTTAATTGGTTGGTCAAATAGTCTTCCTATTTTTTAGTAATCATCTTTTTATTTCATTATTTTCAGTCTTCCTATTTTTTAGTAATCATCTTTTTATTTCATTATTTTTAAGAATATAAGAATAAAAAATAATTAAAGCGTTTATTTAGGAGAATTAATGGGAGGTTACACATTTACTACTTTTTGTCCATAATTTCTTTTTATATATACACACATATATTTTTATATTATTTTTCCCTTTTTTAATTAAATCATTTGTTTTAGTTTTTATTTTAAATCAAAAAGTGAAAGAAAAAAGGACCAAGTCATGAGAAATTTAAGGGATGGTACGACCATCCCATCTTCTCCTCACACTTAATTTTTATTTTATTTTATAAATTAGATAACATTTATGTTTATTTTTATTTGGGTTATATTGTTTGGATTAGACTCATTTACTTCAATTATACTCCTTTTTTTATTGACACTCCATAGACTTATAATTATTTATTATTTATTTTTATTTTTTTAGAATTATAATTATAATTATTACTTGTACATTTACATGGACTTGTAATTTATTTCCGTCATCCCCATTTGTAAATTTTGTACCCCCATTCCCCACATGATGTAATAGTTAGTAAATATTTTATTGTTTTATTTTATTTAATTATTCATCACTCTCACAAACCAAATGCTTTCAAACTAATACTCGATTGCGAGCCATTTTTTATTACCTTGAGTCGACAAAGCTTAGAAGCGTCAACACATTTGTGCACACACCACGCTTACTCTTGGGCTTACAATGAGACCTTAATTGATTAGTTAAACATTATTTAATTATCTAATTAGGTTATTCAAAATTGATTAGTTAATCTAATTAATTTTATTAAACTAACTACTTGATTAAATTTTGTTTAATTAGTTGATTAAATTTATTTCGTGCATGCACCTACACCATGTAAATCGCTTTATCGTTTGGTTGGCCACCTTGTATGGGCTTTGTCGATTTTATTTGTTATTTACAATTATCTCGATCTTATTCTTTCTCCATTCACCAAGCATTTAAAACACTTTCAATAAAAACTCGATCCAACGTCGAGTCTTCTTCTCAAACCTCGATCCAACGTCGAGTTATTTTCAAAAATCAATTTTCTACCACAAAAACATAGTGCTATGGTATTTAATTAAATTGTTAGAGGATAGCCCGCGATTTAATTAAAATGTAAAGTATTTGGGCCATTAGAGGGTAACATGACTTAAATACTTTATTCCATACATAATAAAAGTGAACTTTGTTTCACCTCACTCTTTTCATAATAAAGATTTTGGATGAGAGATGATCGGTTGACCTCAATCACCAATCTCGAGTATTGAATCGTTAGAGGATAGCCAGCGTTTTGGTACTTGTCATCCCAATTTAAAATCAATTTCAACTCACTCAAACTTCTTTTGTGCGCTCTAAGCACCTTTTACCTTTAAAACCTTTTCAAGATTAGACATGATTCATTTATAATTGAGATGCTTCTCCCTCTATTCCCAAGGTTTTCGACTTCTCCACTTGAGTACTAGGCGTTCTCAAACCCTCCATCATGTTGGTGCGTAGTCCTTTATTCTTTATCACACCTTGTGGACGTTAGGCAGTCTTCTCCTTTAAAAAGCACGACTTGTCTTTTCATTTAAAATCAATCAACAAACAATATTTTTTAGAAGAACTACGGAGTTTGACTTTCCCATTGCGAGGGAATACGTAGGCGCGGTTTCAAAACGTGTCAAACTCAAAAATAATAAAAACATTTTCCTCTCTTTCATTCTATTTTAAACTTAGAAGATCGTAAAATTTTCACACTAACACACAAACACACTTTGAACTAAATGGGTACCATCGAGTCGATGGATGTAAGGGTGCTAATACCTTCCCTTGCATAACTAACTCCGAACCTATATCTCTTAATTTACGTGACCGTCTTATTCTTTTATTCGCGGGTTTTATCTATATTTTCCGTTCTTCTTTTAGAACAAATAAAATCGGTGGCGATTTCACTGTTTTTTTTGAAAATTCATTTAAATGATTTTTGGAAAAACGAGTTGCTTGATGCCGATGAAAGGGAAAGTTGATACAATATATGGTGAAGAAGAGTATATGGTCGGTCATCTGATCCTTCGATACCTCGAGATGGAGGGTGAATTCTTTGAGACTCCTTGTCAAGCTTTTGAAGCAGTTCCCGAGTCATGCACAGTGACTCTCATGTCTCTGAAGTTACCAAGCTACGCCTAGGATGGCCTCGCTGAAAGATGCTCAAGCTGCAGTTGAAGAAGGTGGTAGTGCTATTTGGGGTCAGCTCCCTGATCTCCCTTTCAAATTTGACAAGACCGGTTTAGGCTTCACCATTAAGGTTCGAGAAGATGATACGCCCATGACGTGCCCCCAACTTCCTTTCGCATCGGCGGTGGAATCCATGCTATAGAAGGCGGCGACAACGGCTTCGACATCGGCAAGTGGATCTTCCCAACTCGGATCACGGACTCAACAATTGGAAGGCGAAGGCGTCATACCAATCTCCTTTAGCCAGGTAATTGCTCTTGTTTTTGTTTTGCTTTTCGTATTTTTATGTTTGAACAATAAACTCTAAAGCCTAGTGCCTTACGGGGCATCATGGCTCGTTCGCGAGGTTATTATCATCGTTTGCGTATTTTCATTTAATAAATTCGTTGGAATTTTGCATTCAATTGTTTGTTTTCTTTCTTTACTTTATCACCCCTCAAAAGCTATGTGTTTCTTACACACCCGTGATACAACTGAATCACTCCGAATCTAGTTGATACTGACTATGCTATTGCTAAATATGACGATAATCCGATCTACCTAGCGAAGGCGAAAGTGAGGAAGATTGTGAAGTGCCGGAGAACTTGCGGGGCTATATAGCAAGAAGGCGAGTTATC
This sequence comes from Vicia sativa, assembly GCA_021764765.1. NCBI lineage: Eukaryota > Viridiplantae > Streptophyta > Magnoliopsida > Fabales > Fabaceae > Vicia > Vicia sativa. The sequence continues at coordinate 12,735,868 of CM038797.1, forward strand.
TGACCACCGAAGAGCAAGTTGAGGTTGTGAATTTGGGTACTAGCGAAGACAGAAAGAGATCAAGATAGGAGGCGGGTCTTGAGAGCGTGTTAAGGAAAGATTGGTTCGGATGCTACGAGACTATATTGAGGTTTTGCTTGGTCATACGAAGACATGCGAGGTTGGACATTGATATTGTGGTACACGATTGCCGACAAAGAAGGTTTTCTCGATGCGAAGGTTAAATCGCATCGTCACGAGATGTCGAGAGAAAATCAAAGCGAAGTTATAAACAGTTCAACGCCGGTTTCTTAGTTACTTCCTATCCACAATGGGTTCGACGTGGTTCTGTGCCTAAGAAGGATGGTAAAATACGAATGTGTGTGGATTCGAGATCGAACAAAGCGAGTCAGAAAGGCGATTTTCCCTTCCTCATTGATGTTACGGTTGACAACACGCTCGGCATAAGGTTTTCTCCTTCATGGATGGTTTCTCCGGTTACAATCAGATCAAAATGGCTCCTGAAGACATGGAGAAGACTACTTTCGTTACATAGTGGGGCACTTTCTGCTACAAGGTTATGCCGTTCGGACTGAAGAACGCAGGCGCCACTTATCAGCGTGCTATGGTAACATTATTTCATGACATGATTCATCACGAGATAGAGGTCTACGTCGACTGATCGGAAAAATAGCAAGTGTACTATTTTCACCGATGTAGTTATAAAGGGTTTTACCCCAAGTATCGATCATGAGGATTGCGTAGAAAAATACAAGTTATTACACGAAGTCAATTACACAAAAGAGCATAAGGGTGTTGTTTCAAATGATTAACGAAATAGAGTAAAATACTAGGAATTAACTGAAATTAAAACTGAGCTTTTGATAATATGAAGATAATGCTAAGGTGGGGTATGTGATTCATTCTCTAATTCCTCTGGATCAAGATCTCTTTAACAAGTTTATAGAATTCAATTATTTATTCTCAAGGATGCTTTTCCTAAGTCCTTAGTGAAAAGCTTTTGATTCAAAATCAGATTACCTAAGTCCTTAGAAATAGAAGAAAACCAAATCATTCAATTATCAAGAATTTCTAAATAACCTTACTATATCCTAATCCTAGGTGATAATTATAAGGTTCAATTGTATACAAACCTTAACAATCGTAGTCTTACGACTGTTAACCACATAACAATCCTTATTGATCGGATAAAGAAAACATTGAAAACATTATACAATCGAATTGAATACTACAAACATTAAATCAATGAAATACCTAATCCGAGTTATTACGGATCGAATCGGGGACACCCCTAGCATTGGGGGTTTAGCCTCTCATAATATTCAAGAAACACAAGTGTAAAAGTTTAGACATTACAAATAATTGGGAGAACTCGGATCTTGATGGTGTCCACCGTTGAATCTCTTAAATCTTCAAAACCTCGTTTCCGTCCTCTTTTCTTCTCTGCAATTCTATCTTGATCTCCAAAAGTCCACATCTTCTTGTTCTAAAGTTGTTTTTATATCCTCCTTGGTTCGGTTGAAATCCTATGCCAAAATACCCTTAATGATTCCCTTTGGTGAAAACACGGAAATAAATATTCATCATCAACACGGGCCGTGTTCTTGCACCGCAGTGCCGTGTTGATCTTCGTCTTGGCATAAATAACACATTTCTAGGCACTTTCTCACACGGGCGTGTCTGTGGACACGGTGCCCGTAATTCTGTTCGAGTTCAAACTTGCTTTTCCAGCCACATTTCAACACGGGCGTGTTGCTCTGGTGCCCGTGTTGACCTCTGAACTCGGCTTTTCCGGCTTCTTTTATCCACTCGTGCGCCACAAGTTCCTATCTTTCCATTGCATCACGGACAACAACACTACCAACGAGCATAAAAGACACCTTTGTAATACTCATAAAGTAAAAATATCGACAACTTCACACAAACAAAAATAAGAAAACTTACTTTAAAACACATGCAAATGCCACTTAGTGTTACCAAGACTATGAGTTCTTGTCGGAAAAAGGTCTGAAACTTACTAGAAATGGTGACCGATCACAACCCACACTTATCTCATTGCTTGTCCTCAAGTGATGTATCGAGACGAAACAAAGGTCACCGGCGAGATTCTTTTCTTCACAACACAATCGGGTTATTCATAAAACACCTTCACTTATCAATCGAGTCTATGGCATCCTTCGTCAATCTATCGACCACATTATCACTTCGAGCACTTGTTCACTGCAAGCTTTTTTCACGATCTCACAAACTCTCTCGGGTTAAAGTGTTTACACTCACGGTACCAAGGCATGCACATTACTTTTAACTTTGGAAACATTCTCGAATCACTACACACAAAGATTACACACACATTCAGGTCTTTGGTGAAACATGGCTTGGGTTCGGTGGGGTAAACAAGGAATTGGATAACAAAGGGTTTTGGTGCTCGGCATTCATGTTGGTTTCACATATCTACTGTTAGTGGTTTGAATCGTAAGAATGGGTTTAAGACCTTCGACATCTTGTTTTTAGCTTTTTAGAGTCATTCATATGGTCTTTCGGACAAGTGGGCAAGTGTTGCGGAATTTTTCTTCGTTTTGTTTTTCAAACTTTCTCTTTGGATTTTCATAATTTTTTTTTTCTCTTTTCTTTTTTTTTTCTTGCCCCTTTCTCAATGGTTCACAACCCCACACTTAGATTCTTTCGTGTATTTCAAGAGAATAACATTAATGCCGAGCGATGATATGAATAGTGAATATGTGGGTGGTAACAAAAATAACAACAATGAACAAAACGAAAATTACGGCTCACAGGGGGTTGACTATGGACATAATGCATACAGGATGGCTAGAAAGGCTCGGGGCTACAGAAAGAAAATTGCCTCAGTGTGTGCTTTCGTAGTGTGCTTGTGTTAAGAGAACATACGCAAAATCAAAGTGAATAGTGCCATACCTGACTGAACTCTCATGTGGACTTATGAATTTGGCTCTGAAATCTCACCGGGTAGGTTAAGCTTACATGCTTCGAGGTGCTCTTGGTGTCATGCGGTTTCCTTTCATCTGAAATATACCATACTACTCTCTTGGTTCCGTGTTGATGCTTTGCGTCTTACCTTCTCCTCTTGATTGTGCCAGCTTCCGTGGTGCCTGCGAAGATCAAGTATGGGGTGTGTTGTTCAACCACTAGCTATTTGTTCGTTCCCCTCCGATTTCCATCAATCACCTGGTAACACCATGACAGCACTGCACCATACAAACTTGAACAAAACCACTTTAAAAAAAAAACAAAAAAAAAGAGAAAGAAAGTAGAACAAACAAACCAAACAAACTAAACTATGAATTCAAAAACACAAAGCAAAGCAATAAAATAAAATAGAATCTCCCCCACACCTGAACCAAACATTGGCCTCAATGTTTTAATTCACATGTGACGGAGATTACCTGGCTTACTGATACTGCGATGGAGGAGGAGGATCCTGTGGAAAGTGCAACATAAGGCGTCGCATCATATCACGGACGCCGTCCACCACGATTCCTTGTCGAAGCGACTTAACACTTTATGCGGACTGGCGCAGGCGATAATCTCTGTTGTACCCACCCTCATTGATGCGGAGTCATGGAGGGTTGGCCCAGAGGAGGTGGGGCGAGGTGGTCCGGATGGAGTGTCATCCTCCATTTCGTCACACCGCAAAATTATGAGCATGTGGGGCTTTGTCCCAAAGATGTACTGTACTATATAACCGTTAGCGAGTTTGCAAGAAATACAATTGGGTGCGGGTAGTGCCATAATATGTTGCTCATGACAAATCGAGGGAGTAGTACCCGGTGAACCACAATCATCCTTTGATTTACAAGTTGTCATGTCAATCTTTTACCGGTATCGAGGGTTCCTCTATCAAAAGTGACTATAGTTCAAGTGATCACTAGTTGGTGATCATCCACCACCGATATTTCCCGGTGGAAGCATGCCCAACTTGTTTGGTGGTTAGACAAAAGCTATACTCACTCGTCCTACATCAATCATATTATGTATGAGCTCTCTCTTATACATACCCCGTGCTATCTCCCCAAATAAAGTATAGGCTAGGCCTTTACATGCATATCGAAACAAGGATTATGAATTCCGTGGCTTTGGCCCTACTAGGGTTGTAACCAGTGTACTGTGATTCCCTCCCAAAATTCAGCGGGGAAAAGTCTCGGGTGGGGCTCCGGTCAGGAGGATGGTAGTTTAAGGGCCGCTGACCTCTTCCAGACAATGCATGCTTGTGACCAAACATAAAAATTCGAGATCACCATAATACTCCAATTGAGCCATTCCACATGTCTCAATTTAAATTCCACGGTGCTCAAAAATTCAAGAGTTAGGCCTTCAAAGTTGGTGCCTCGAATAACATAAATGGCGACATCCCAATATTGTGAAACATACGGTATACCTCATCTTTAAGGCCTAACTTATTAAGTGTTTCAGCACAGATATAGCGGGTAGGGAGTAATCTCCGCTGAATTAAAACATCATACCTCTCTTTGTGCTCAGGTTTAGTGAAGATAATGCCATGGGCATTCTCATCCGGAGTCCTACTTCTACCGTGCGACTAGTAGCCTGACAGGGCTTCTGTAGTTGAGAGGGTTCCATGAAATCATCTACTTTGTTGTGGCTGGATTGTTCTTTTAGGGGGCATGATAAGGTCTCTGCAAAAAAATGAAAACAAGACACAAACACCACCACAATAGAAAAAGAAAACTCGAAAATTAAAATCGCACGAAATTAAAAACTAAACCGGAGGAGGTGTAGAGGATGGAGAGTAGAGCAACTTTAATGAATGCACAATGGTGTTTAAGTGAGTGGGTGATGGTGGAAAAGTCAGTTTTTGAAGATGGAAGTTAGGTTTTCATGGAAAAAAAAGAATGAGAAATGAGAGAGTGGGTTGAATAAGGGAGAAGAAGAGTTATAAAGCAGGTGGGGTCCACAGAATTAATAAAATTAACTTTTAAAATTGACCCACCGACACAGGCCGTGTTCACATGCAGGCGCCCGTGTTGAACTTCTGATAAGAACAACACGGCCCGTGTTTCCCCACACGGGTGCCCGTGTTGATGCTCCTGTATGCACCAATCTTGAATTATCCTAGTGCTTTTTGACTCACGTCGCACCTACCGATCCAAACCTCTGACCACCTAAAATGAAATAAAATTGAACAAAATAAAAGAAAATGCGTTAGAATAACATGGCGTGGGTTGCCTCCCACAGCGCTTCGTTTAACGTCGCATGGCTCGACGGTCACACCTCATCCGGTGAGGCAAATGATCGATCACTCCTGCTACTCCGGTGTAGTAGGGCTTCACCTTGTCCATTCACTTTGAATACATCCCCATTGTTTGGATTTTTAATTTCTCTTGCTCCGTGAGAAATCATATACCACACGGACGGACCAGGGATTTCAACTTCCGGAAAAAGTTTAAGCTTGGAGTTAAATAGAAGCACTAGCGGGTATGTCTGTTGAGCCGACTTTGTAGGATTTTGTATCAAATGTGCGGATAGCAAGAGTCGCCACCGACTTTTATTTTATCCAATTAAGGGAAGGTAAAAGTAACGAAAAAGACCTTCGTTAGATTACGAGTTCGGAGAATGGTTATGAAAAGGGAAGGTATTAGCACCCCTTTCCATCCGTAGTTATCTACGGGCTCTTAGTTGCTCTAGATCACTTTTTAAAATTGCTTTCTGTGTGTTTGACAAAAAATGTTTTGAAAAAAGGCATTTCGCTTTGACTTTGTAATGACTCATGTAGGAGTGTATACAAAGTGTTCGGAAATGTTTTTATTTTGAAAAGAATTTGAACTTTGAAAAAAGTGTGTGGTGTGAAAAGCATTTGATAGAGCAAGCAACTAAAAGACTTATTACCCACTCAGAATTGGTCGTTTTGTTGTACTTCTACATTCCTTTAGAATAGCGCTAGCCATACCATTAGTTAGTAGGTAGCTCCATTCGTTGGATGTAAGCGGGACATTCGAAGGGACATCGGATGGCCATAGAGGCAACTTGTAGGTATCCTAGCACATTCGAAGGGACTATCATCATTTTTCGTGGCGACAATCGGTCAAGATCATGTATTCGGAGGCGACGTCGTGGGTCTTATGATCTTTGTATCGAAGGGACTATGATGATTTGTTTTGAAGGCAACGGTGCTAGAATACCTCTACGTTCGAGGGACATGACCATTTTGAATTCGCAAAGGCAACGAGAGAGAATTACCCTAAGGGGTGCGTGTATGAAAGAAGTGTGTTGAATTCAGAATATGTTATCTTGAAAATTAGTGGGCTATGTCCAATTATTATCTTGCCATACACGCCTAGTTACTAACAGTTTATAGGGTGCGGAAAGTAAAATGCGGAATGTAAAAGCGGAAATGTAAATGTCCTACGCTATTACAAGGCTTTGGGGAAGATACATAATTTAAAATGCGGAAAATAAAGTCCTAATTAAAACTATTACAACCCATGAGCAATTACATTATTGGAAAAATAGAATGATAAAATGGTAAAGAGAAAATCGTCTGAATCGGATCAACCTGTACAAAAAAGAAGAAATCGGAAAATGCAATATGAATCGAACAAGAGAAAAAATGTTAGAAAAATGCAAGTTTTAATATGGGAAAATTACTACATGCTGGAAATAAGATAAATAAGCTAAAATAATTTTTTGGGATTTTTTGGAAAATATTTAATAATTAAAATGCAATTAAAAGTGAATTAAATGCAAAAATATAAATAAAAATAAATATGCATGCAAAAATATGTTTTTTAATTTATTAAATTAAATAAAGATTTTCAGAATATAAATGCAAAAAGAAAATATTTTTTGGTAAACTTTTAATGCAGAAATTAAATATGAAAAGAAATTAAAATATAATGCAAAAATATTAGAAAATAAGAAAAATGTGAAAAGTTTGTAAAATTGTAAAAATACACTGCCATGGCTGGGAATCGAACTGGGGACACCAGCCTCAAACCTTGAAAACCCACTCCCTTGCCATCTGAACCAACGCGCGCTACTGTTCGGAAACGGGTTGAGTGGGATTACACGCGTCGTTCTCCAGCTTCCTCCCGCTCGCGCCAAACTTCATCTCCAACCTTTTCAATTTTTGAAAACATAGCGTCGGCCTCAGTGCGACGCTATAGCCTTTACCCACGGATTATTTCCGTAGTTACATCCCTGCGAAATCAAAAGTCCAGAAATACGCAATATAAATTTGTTATGAGGACCCAGATCGATTGCTTTTAACCTCCTGAATTCGAATATGGCTTTGGTTTTGGCCAATTTTCCCTGAATCGTCTGATCCCAATTCAGAGCTCAGAAAACCTAACAATGGTAGATTATGATTCTGGTACTTAAAATCAAATCGACTTATACATAAACATTCTAAACATCAACACGAACAAGAATATGCGATCAAAATGTATTTACAATGCGTGAATCATAGAAATCGAGTTTTGATAAAAGTGATGCAAACCGTGATTGTTCTTTCGCGATTCTTGATGGATTTGTGATCTGTAAAGTGCAGGTGAATCAATAGACCTCCAGGAAGCGATTGGCAGGCTTAGAATTGGTTGAATCGAAACAAAAACCCAGCTGCAATTGTCTTGTAACCACGGTTTTTCTTGAGTTAGGTTAGGGTTTCTGAAGCAATTTTTTCGTCCCTTTGCAATAGGTATGCATCAAGTATATATGCTGGATGGATTTGGGATTGATTTGGGAAAGAATTGATCAATATTCAATGGAAATCAATTTTGATTTTTGTCCAAAATCAAATTTTCAAAATTTGATTAATTCTCAATCCAATCTTGCCAAATTTGATTTAATTTCGAAAATTGCTGGCATTGGTGAGTTACTTGAGTCCCAAGAAAAGAATAAAATCAATCTTTCAATTAATTTTGATTTTATAATTTATTTTAAAATTTAATTTGTATTTAAATGAATAAATTCAAAATTAAATAGAAAAATAAATCAAAAATTCATGGCATTGGGCTTGGATATTCCTAATTGTATGAGGAATAAGTTAGGATGAAGAAAAAGTAGGCCCATTTGCAAAAGATTTGATTTTTTTGAAGTATCTCTCTTTGTGCATTCTTTCAAAATTGCCCAACTTGTGAATGGTGCATCTTGCTCAATTTTCCACATTTTTGAGTGTTCTTGGACTTTTTGGAAAGCTCTAAGAGTCCTCTAAACAATGTCTTTGGTCTCATCTCAATTGGAGTTACCATGCTCAATATATCTTCAAAACAAAAAGTTGACTTTTTGTTGACTTTGAAAATGACCTGTAATGTTTTGAGCTATACCTCTCAAATGAAGCATTTTTTGGACATTCTTGTGAGACATGAAGTTGTAGAGAATTGAATTTTCTTCAAAACAAGAGGTGGTGGAAAAATTTACGAGAAAGTATGAAAGTTATGATCGGTCAAAGTTCGAGTTGACTTTTCACCTAGAAACCCTAATTTAGAAAGTTTGACTTTTGAGCAAATCTTGAATTTTCTTGATGAATCATGATCAACCCTTGATCAAATGATGAATATAACTTCAAAATGAGGATCTGACCAAAAATTATGATGTTTGTTGTATGTTGACCACGAGTTGACTTTTGTCCAATCTGTGATTTTCAACCATCGAGCAATTATGCGAGAAACTTGACTTGTGAGGCTTGAAACTTGACATGGAGAATCTTTGAAGCATAAGAGGAGGCATGAAGGCCATTGGAGATGTTGGAAATCCATCTTGACTTGAGAGATACCAAACCTAGTTTGGGTTGATTGTCTAGGAGAGAGTTTGTCGATCGACTCTTGAGGAATCCTTGAGTATGGATGTATGAAATCTCTTGAGTAGATGGAGGGCAAATTTTGGGGTATGACAGCTGCCCTGTTCAATCTTCTTGTCTTTGAAGGGTTAGATTGACACGTCTTCGTGACACGGAGGTGAAGATGATTGAACAAAATACAATTTGCACTCATTTGTGGATGATGCGGGAATGGGATTACAGATGCCATTTGGATACTTCGCTGGAGGATGAGTCGTACTCTAGACTCGGGAATGTTGATAGGAGAATTGACGGAGATGGGCTTAAGATGCCATTTGGAAAGATCGATGTTGGGGAGTGAGCCGTACGCTAGGCTCTGTAGTCGTTTCTGGAAGGAGCATGGAGATGGGCTTAAGATGCCATCCGGAGGGAGTCGTACGTTAGACTTCGTGTTCACTTTGAATGAGGTTATTGTTTTGCATTGATTTTTAACCATATATGCAGCATTCTGAAAGTGGAGAAATGTTGATAAATGGTCGGAGATGGGCTTAAGATGCCATCAGCATGGAGTCGTCGCTAGACTACGTAGTTCTTTGATAATAGGAAGAGGTCGAAATAAATCTTAGTGTCGATTACTACGAGGAGATTGTAGTTGGCAAAAATGTGGATAGCTTCCACATTGCGCATCGGTGTTGATCCATTGCATTATCGGAGGATAACGAGGCGGTCTTCGGATAGTTTTCCGTCGATTCGGGGCTTAATCTGGACCGATCGTCGGAGGACAACCAGTGCGGTCTTTCATATAGTTTTCCGTCGATTCGGGGCTTAATCTGGACGATCGTCGGAGGACAACCAAGGCGGTCTTTGATTGTTTTCCGTCGATTGGGGCTTAATCTTGGACTGTTTGCGTCGGTAGTATTACTGTTTTGGAGAAAACAAGAGGAACTTTGATAGAATATTGGTTAGTTTTATGCAAAGTATGATGCATGACAGTGTATATGAATGACATATGCATGAATTATGACTTTATGAGTAATTTATGAATGATAGATGTTGTGGTATTTCAAAACATATCCATCTTGAAGAAGATGCAGATATTTTGTTTGAGGATTCGACTCTGCTTGGGAATTGAGTGGGTGGAAGTCCCGCTTTGAAGGAGAAGAAAGATACCCTGGATTCCTCCGATGCACTATCTGACCAAGTCTTGGGCCTAGATATTGTTGAGGAAGGTAGAGATTTGAGAGGCTCGTTGTTGGAGATCTCATATATGGACCCTGCTGAGGAAATCTGGGAGGCTATCCGTTGGGGTCTTTGTATGTAGATCCTGCTGAGGAAATTTAGGAGGCGCTTTACTGGGGATTCTGGGTGTAGATCTCGCCGGAGAGCATTTGATAGTTTCCGGGAGACCGGGCTGGAAAAGTCAGGAACGTGTTGTAATCTCTGGCTGGGGAACGAAGATGTAGGTTCCTCCGATGCACTATCTGACCAAGTCTTGAGTCTGGATATTGCCGCTGGGGGATAAGGGGCGGACTGAGAGATACCCGCTGGGGATAAATACCTTGACTGGGAGTGAGGTGTTACCGCTTGGAGACCGATGTAACATTACTTAGTCGAGTGGAATTGCAGCTCGTGGATTCCCTTTTGCTCTGCTGGGGAAGTTGTGTTGTGAGTGACACCTTTGCAGGGATCATGCTCTGTGGGGGGAATGCTTTGGTGACTTTCGTCGTCGTCCCAATTCCTGGAGCCTGTAGTAAGTACTTTTGTATGTTCACTTTTCATATGTTTGCGATTAGATTATTATTGTCAAATGCGTATAATCATTCAAAACAAACGTTGGACTTATTGCAAACGACAAAAGTGAAAATTGTAAAGAGAAAGAACTTGCATTTATTTGAAATGTGGCGTATGGCCAAGTAGTTTTGTACACAAGAAAAGTAAAAAGCTATGCGGAAACAATCTCGTTAAGTTCCAACTGTGCTAGTACTCATATATTTCAACTATCTCATCTCCTTCTTTGTCGTTAGAAAGTGAGTAGGCGATCTTAGCCATTTGAACCTTGAATCTTGATAGTAGTCTAGAGCGGTGATCTGGAAGAGACATAGTAAATGCGCTTAAATCCTAACTTTTGCCTAAGCAGCCCTTCGGTTTCGATCTCTGGGATACCCTTTTTGCCCGCCTTTTCGGTTTTCGACTTAGGGTGTACATGTTTTGTATATATCCTTAATTTTGCCCGAACCTTTTGGTTCGCCGGGATCTTTATTTTTGCCTAGGTTATCGACCTAGCGGGTCTCTTTATCGTAGTATTTTTGACTATGTCTGCGTTCACGGGGTGTGGGAAGTCTTCACCATCCATGGTGCTAAGTATCATAGCTCAGAAAACAACTTTTGACTACAAATGGTCCCTCATGGGTGGGAGTCCATTTGCCCTGGATCACCTTGTGGAAGAATGATCGCTTGACTACTAGATCACCGACTTGGTAGACTCGGTGTTTGACCTTCTTGTTAAATGCTCGATCATTCGCTTACGGTAAATCATCATGGCGGATGGGCCAGTCGTTCTCATCAATCAAATTAATGGTCGTGATGCGGATCGATCGTCTTCGCCTAACTACGCCTCTTGGAGGACTACGGTTGAGGGTATCCGAACCTCGATGGGTAAGGCGGCTTCCATACTGTATACAAGAGAAGGGGTTGCCCTGTGGGCGTTCGTGTTGTAGTGCGATAACCATGAAGAGCAAATGTTAACATCTCATGCCAATCTTTGTACGTCATTGTCATTTTCCGTATAATCTTCTTAATGTTCTTGTTGGCGGCTTCCACTGCGCCATTCATCTTAGGCCGATGAGGAGAAGAGTTGGTTTCTCAAATATGTATTTTATCGGCTCCATCTTGGAAATCAACAAAGTAGTGTGAGTCAACATATCTTTGTCTTAGTCGTGACGCCAGCAAGCGTTGCAAGTTTTCTCGGTTGTGAGTATCTTGTTTCACGATCGGTAAACTTTTGCTAAGGTAGTATATTGCATGCTTTTTCGACCAGACTTGTCATGTTGCCCAACACACACCCATTGAGTTCTCTAATCTGTCAAGTACATGATAAGAGGTCTTCCTTGCGGCATCGGGATATGAGGATTACATGGGTACTCCTTGATTTTGTCAAAGCGATCGGCAATCGTCGTTCCATTCCACTACTTGATCTTTCTTAAGTAACGAAGATTGGTTCAGGTGCGATCGGTGTGCAATGAATGCGGAAATGTAGTTTAATCGGCCGAAACCTCGACTTCCTTTTACGTGCGGTGACATTTCTTGAATAGCTTTAACCTTGCGGTCAACCTCAATACCTTTACTCGACAACAAACCCGGGAGTTTTCGGATCGACTCCAAGGTGCACTTGTTAGGATTGAGTCTCGATGCATGCTTCTTCAATCTATCAAGCGGTTTTTGTAGATGATCGAGATGTTCTTCCTCGATGCGTAGGCGAGCTATCATGTAAATCGATGTAGACCTCTATCTCGTGATGAATCATGTCGTGAAACAATGTCACCATAGCCGATAAGTGGCACCCGCGTTCTTTAGTCGAGCGGCATAACCTTGTGTGAAAGTGCCCCACGTGTAAGTAGTCTTCTCCATGTCTTGAGGCCATTTAATCGATTATGTAGGAGAAACCATCCATGAAGGAGAAAACCTTATCTTTGGCGGTGTTGTCAACGAACATCGATATGAGGGAGTGGGAAATCGTCTTTCGGACTCGCTTTGTTCGATCTCTGTAATCCACAGACATTCGTACCTTGCCATCCTTCTTGGATACGGGTACCACATTGCAACCAGGGATAAGAGGTGACTAAGAAACCGGCGTTGAGCGCTTCATGACTTTGGCTTTGATTTTCTCGACATCTCGGGGCGCGTCACGACGAACTTTCATTTCCTTGGGAGAAAACCTTCTTTTGTTGGCAATCGGTGCACTACGATATCAATGTCCAACCACGCATGTCTTCGTATGACCAAGCAAAAACCTCAATATAGTCTCGTAGCATCGAACCAACCTTTCTTTAACTGCTCTCAAGACCGCTCTATCTTGATCTCTTTCTTGTCTTCGTCGGTACCCAATTCACAACCTCAACTTGCTCTTGTGTGGTATATAACTCGCTCTTCTTCTTTGTGATCGGCAAGTTCTCTGGCACTTCACATCTTCCTCACTTTCGTCTTGGCTTGGTAGATCGGATTATCGAAGTCATATTTATCACTAGCATAGCATTTGTTATTACGAGACTCGGAGTGACTCTGCATGTATCACGTGGGTGTGTGTAAGAACACATAGCTTTTTGAAGGGGTGATAAAGTAAAGAAAGAAAACAAACAATTGAATGCAAAAGTCCAACGATTTATTGAATGAGAATCATAAGCGACAAATAATAACCCTCATGAAGCGAGCCATGATGCCGGGCAAGGCACTAGGCTTTCAAAGTTTATTGTTCAAAACATAAAGAAATACGAAAAGCAAAACAAAACAAGAGCAATTACTCGACTAAAGGAGATTGGTATGGCGTCTTGATCTTCCAATTCTTGAGCCCATGATCAGGTTGGGAAGATCCACTTGCGATGTCGAAGCCGTTGTCGTCTTCTTCTATAGCATGGATTCCACTTTGGGCGATGCGGAAAGGAAGTTGGCGGCACGTTCGCGTATCATCTTCGACCCTTGCGGTGAAGCCTAAACCGGTCTTGTCGGTTGAAAGGAAGATCGGGGCGACCCCAAACAGTACTACTTCCTTGTTCAATGGCTTGAGCATCTTTCGTGAGGCCATTCTAGGCGGAGCTTGCGTAACTTTCGGGGTGCGGGAGAGTCAGAGGCATGACTCGGGTATTGTTTCAAAAGCTTGGGGAGTCTCGAAGAATTCACCCTCCATCTCAAGGTATCGGAATGGTGGAGATGGTGACCATATACTCTTCTTCACCACATCTAACGACTTTCCCTTTCACGGGTACTTGACACGATGTAAGGTAGAGTATGGCCTGCCCATGTATCAAGGCGTCCAAGTAGGCAAGAGTGGTGGACGGATGTCCATGACAAAAGTGGAGTTAAAAGTGCGGGAACCGACTTTAACAGTGATGAGCTCTCCAATCTTGTGCGCTTAGAACCATCAAAAGCCCTCACAATAATGTCACTTGGGTCTCGAGAACCACCCTTCGACATCAAGTCGATCAAAAGCGATCTTGGTAGGATATTCGAGCAGCCGGTATCAACCAACACGTGAGACGGTAGTACCCTTGCATTCAACGAGATGTGCAAGGCTTTGTTATGTTTCTTTCATGAGTCAATCGACATCGAGAAACCTAGGCCGTTGTTGGCGGCCAGGCTAATACAAACTTGAGCGATCGGTGGTAGTGTCTTGCGGCACAGAGCATTCTTGAAACTTCACCAAGGCATTAGCATGAGCCTCGAAGCACAAGCGAGCAAGCATGGAGATCTTGGACGATCTGTCCCAACTTTCCTGACATTGTAATCACTCTTCTTGATGATCTTGAATTTCCTCCATTTCTTGTTTGGAGGTGTCTTGATAACTTCCTTTGGTACTTGGTTGAAGCGGGATGAGCCCTTTGGTTCTTTCCCTCTAGTAGGGATATTGGTGGAGTATAAGGAATGCAGTTTGAGTCGCAATGTCTTTTGGAGGAGATCTCTGGAGAATACCCTTCAGGTTCTTGTCACCTTACTGGATCCGGTGATGTTGTCGATGTCAGGAATATAAGCTCCAACAGTAAGATCTTCAATGGTCAGAGGATCTTGCTTGACACCATGATAGTAAATATCGACTCCATAGTTCCAAGGGATAGCCTTGTCGGAGGAATATGGGCTGGTCTTGGAGAAGTAATGATGAGAGGTGCCACTCTAGCACGAGGATCGTGAGAAATTCTTATTGTGTTAACATCGGCATAGTCTTACGGAAATCGTCACCCCATCCGCCTTAACATCTTCATAGGAATCTTGTAACTATCGAGAATAGTGTACTTCACCATGTAATCATACTTTCCACTTGGCTGCCCCAAGGTATCCCACGGATAGATGCAGTTTCGTTCGCATTGTCAATCTTCAACTTAGACATTTCTTCACTGACACGCACGGTGGTTTGGAAATAGTACCTCACGGTTATCCATCATGCACTAAACACGTCTTCTCGACCCAAGCACAACCATCGGTGCGGATGGGCACCGACAATTCTGGGCATCTGGATTGACAAACTTGCAACAAATTCTTCTTAATAGTCATCGGAGGAATGGTCAAGTCATCTATGTTGAAGACATAAGTATCGTCACCAACACATTGGAACCCTTGTCATGGTTAGGCATAGGCGCATTGATCACATTCGGTCTCAGCGGAGGATCAAACTCAATCGCTTAGCTTGAATCATATCTTGAATCTTGTTCTTGAGCCCAACAATTGTCGATGTCGTGCCACTGGGCTGTTGGAATGGTAAGCACACTTAGCATTAGGATTGTGCCGGAGAGGAAGTGTTGACATTACGAGGAGGATCCTCAGTGTCGACCATGCGTTCAACATGTGTTACAAGGCTTGCGACAAAGGCATGTTGATCTTAAATGCTGTCTTCGTTCGCGTTACAGTTCTCTTGTCTGTTGAGGTTGTCTTGATGTAGGATTGGAGATCTGGCCCCACGATTGAGCACGGTCGGTCTTGGCTCGGCTTTTCGACCATACCTGACATTGGCTTCTTTCTTACCACCAAAGATTTCTTGTGACATTTGAAGATGACTCTACAGAATCTTCCACTCTTGATACCGACTTCAATCGCTTGCATCAATTTCATTTCGGTGAATCGGATGAAGAATTTCCAATCGGATGATTGAAGAATGGGCTGTCGGTGTTCCATAAACATATCAACCAACTCCCTATTGGACAAGGGTGGTTGAACTACACTGCTAGATCTCTCCATTTACGAGCATACTCCTTGAACTTCTCGTCACGACCCATAGACATGCTTTGTAGTTGCATGCGGTGGGTGTCAATTCGACATTGTACTCTTTATGCGTGAAAGCATCGGCAAATCACTCCAATACGGATCGGTCATTCTCTGGTGATAGTACCATTCCAGCTGGGTTCGGACAAACTCTCTTGAAAATAGTGCATCCACACTTTACGTCATCGGTGTGGGGATTGATCTTTTGGACATAGGACTTCAAATGCACTTTGGGCAAGACATGCCATCATATTTGCAAAAGTAGGAACTTTGAACTTGGGAGGAATCACAACACGGGAACAAGACTCGGATCATCAAAGTTCGGCCGGACATCTTGAGTTTTCCACGCATTGAGACGATCTTCAAGTTGCTTGTACTTGTCATCTTCCTCAGTCTTGGCCATTATCATAGTCTTTTCGGGCTCATCTTGGCTGCCTTCGTCCTCACCCTTGTTACTTTGCTCGTCTTCCTTCTTGAAACTTCCTTGAGAGCTCAATCTGGTGACCACCTTTGTGGCGTCGCCCATGTTGAGGACCAACAACCTTCTTCTTTGATGAGCTTCTTCAAGTCTTCTTGGCCTTGGACCAGGTGGTGAACATCTGTTGGCGGGCATTACGAGCTTGAAGATCTTTGTGGTTCGAAAGCCATTTACGCTAAAATAAATAGCGAGCAAATGAGAAAACCAATCTCAATGTACCTGTGATGCAATGTTATGCTATGATATGCAATGTTTATGCGAATGCGATGCAATGTTTTCAAGGACCTTAGAGATTTAAATTTGTTAAACAAGCAATGAACAAACATTTATTAGTACTCTTTTCATTATTCTTTTTCTTTTTAAGTACAAGAGATAGTTCAAAACAAATAAAAGAAAACATAAACATCCTAAAGCTCTAAGTCTCCCATGGCTTCCTCTTGGTGCCGATGTAGGCATTGATGCGCTCCTCATGAAGTAGCTTTGTCAATTCTAACACTTTCTTCTCGCTTGCGTAACGAGCTTCAAAGGTATCCCTTTCTTCTTTATTTGAATCCGAGAATCTCTTGAGTCTTCAAAATCGGTAGGCATGTCGGGATGGAGAACACATAGAATCGTCACCTATAGCAGGTTCCATAATTCTTGGTAGAGCAGTGAATGGCATCATGAGGTTTTGAGCTCGAGCTCGCACCCATTTGAGGTAAGGTTCCCAAGGAATGGAGTTCGGTGCCCAAAGTCTTGGTATCGATCTTCTTTACCATGCCCCAGCGTGTATGAACCTTCGTCGGTAATGCGGAGATCGTGATTGTGTCGAACACAATATCTTGGAGAAGCATATCATGTGGACCATTTCTTGAGCAAAACCAAGCGGCGTAGAGCTAGAAGGGTTATAAGTAATACCTCCTCTTATACCAAGGAGTGGTACATTAGAATTCTCCTGGCTCGATGAAGGTGAAGTCCTTTTGAGAGAAAAGATTCCAACGGATATATGAATGAGAGAGTGACATTAGCCTTTGAGACCATCTCAACCTTTGTTCGTTCTTCAAAACTGATGGAGGAAGGTGCGAAATAAACCACCTTGAAAGTAACGGTATACAACACATGAGAGTTCCTTGTCTTTTGATAGTGCAGTGTGGAGAATGTAGGATGTCTCCAGTAGGGTGAGCCTTTGGATTGCGGGTAAGAAATAATTTGATGGCATTGATGTCTATGAATTGATCCGAGTTAGGGAATAGAACCAAACCATAAATTAGAAAGGCCACAATATTCTCAAATGCATGGAAACTCATAACTTTGAGGAATTCTCGGGCTTTCTTGATTAAGAACTTGGAAAGTAAACCCTTAACTCCACTTCTAGTTTCCCAATTGGCTTCGATATCTGAACGCTTAAGGTGTAAGGCTGATGCAATGTCTTCGTACTTAGGAACCTTTTCCAAACCGGTGAATGGCATTTGGTCAAGAATAGGTACCCCAAGTAGCTTAGAGAACTCTTCTAAGGTAGGAACCAACTGATAATCTGGAAATGTAAAGCAATGGTGCTTCGGATCAAAGAACTGGAATAAGACATGCATCATATCTTCTTCAAAACCGGAGATAACCAAGTCGAGTAGATAACCATGTCTTTTGATGAATTGAGCATGGTCGGGAATTTCTGAAACCAATTCTTTGAGTTGAGAAGGGATACCCATGAAGTTGATTCGGATAATCTTTCTAGAAGCCATAATCCCTATAAAACAGCGCAAAGATAAATCCCTAGGTCCTTGAAATAGTTAGAAATGATATGCAATGCGGATGATGTCATGATGTCATGTTTAGCACACACAAACAATTCACACAATGAGCCTAGGTTTAAGGCTTGCATGAGGTATAGGTGATTACCCTACCCAAAAGTTTGAGTTGGTTCATCCTGTCCTATAATAGTAACCGGGTTCTAGAAATCTCATATCATAGATCTTTCTCGTAGGCGCTTATTTCAATACCACGGCCAAGTGGTCAATCGAAAATGTCCCAAAAGTCTAATCTCAATGGCGTAGCATCAGTATCAACCAACCTCGGTCTACACCAAAGCCTCCTACCTTCAATGGCTAAGATGGGTCAATTAAGGTTCTAAAAGTTTAGTTAGCGCTTGATGACACCACGCGAAGCCAAATACTATCTTCAACTTGGGAATGAAGAGTATCGGGACAACCAAAGTGTCACGCTAACGTAGCCATCATGTTGACCGTTTAGTTATACATCTAGCGGTCGCGATGATCTAATGCCACTTACCTAAAGGAAACGGGATCGGGTGTAGGATCCCCAACAATATAATACCCAAGCAACCCTTAAAGATAAAGCATACAAGTCAAACAAAAAGCGTAAAAATGATCTAGAAATCCTAAGGCAATTCTCTCTTTTAGGCAATTTCCCTAGCAGTCGCCGATTACATGTCTGTGAAGCTGACTTTGTAGGATTTTGTATCAAATGTGCGGATAGCAAGAGTCGCCACCGACTTTTATTTTATCAATTAAGGGAAGGTAAAAGTAAGAAAAAGACCTTCGTTAGATTACGAGTTCGGAGAATGGTTATGAAAAGGGAAGGTATTAGCACCCTTTCCATCCGTATTATCTCGGGCTCTTAGTTGCTCTAGATCACTTTTTAAAATTGCTTTACGTGTGTTTGACAAAAATGTTTTGAAAAAAGGCATTTCGCTTTGACTTTGTAATGACTCATGTAGGAGTGTATACAAAGTGTTGGAAATATTTTGTTTTGAAAAAATTTGAACTTTGAAAAAGTGTGTGGTGTGAAAAGCATTTGATAGAGCAAGCAACTAAAGACTTATTACCCACTCGAAATTAGTCGTTTTGTTGTACTTCACATTCCTTTAGAATAGCGCTAGCCATACCATTAGTTAGTAGGTAGCTCCATTCGTTGGATGTAAGCGGGACATTCGAAGGGACATCGGATGGCCATAGAAGGCAACTTGTAGGAAGTATCCTAGCACATTCGAAGGGACTATCATCATTTTCGTAGGAGACAATCGAGGTCAAGATCATGTATTCGGGCGGCATCGTGGGTCTTATGATCTTTGTATCGAAGGGACTATGATGATTTGTTTTGAAACAGCGGTGCTAGAATACCTCTACGTTCGAGGACATGACCATTTGAATTCGCAAAGGCAGCGAGAGAATTACCTAAGGGGTGCGTGTGTGAAAGAAGTGTGTTGAATTCAGAATATGTTATCTTGAAAATTAGTGGGCTATGTCCAATTATTATCTTGCCATACACGCCTAGTTACTAACAGTTTATAGGGTGCGGAAAGTAAAATGCGGAATGTAAAAGCGGAAATGTAAATGTCTCACGCTATTACAAGGCTTTAGAGGCGAGAATACATAATTTAAAATCGTAAAATAAAGTCCTAATTAAAACTATTACAACCCATGAGCAATTACATTATTGGAAAAATAGAATGATAAAATGGTAAAGAGAAAATAAATGCGAATCGGATCGACTTTGTACAAAAAAGAAGAAATCGGAAAATGCAATATGAATCGAACAAGAGAAAAATGTTAGAAAAATGCAAGTTTTAATATGGGAAAATTACTACATCTGAAATAAGATAAATAAGCTAAAATAATTTTTTGGGATTTTTTGGAAAAGATTTAATAATTAAAATGCAATTAAAAGTGAATTAAATGCAAAAATATAAATAAAAATAAATATGCATGCAAAAATATGTTTTTTAATTTATTAAATTAAATAAAGATTTTCAGAATATAAATGCAAAAAGAAAATATTTTTTGGTAAATTTTTAATGCAGAAATTAAATATGAAAAGAAATTAAAATATAATGCAAAAATATTAGAAAATAAGAAAAATGTGAAAAGTTTGTAAAATTGTAAAAATACACTGCCATGGCTGGGAATCGAACTGGGGACACCAGCCTCAAACCTTGAAAACCCACTCCTTGCCCATCGAACAGCAGCAGCTCTTGTTGGGAAGCGGGTTGAGTGGGATTACGCGTCGTTCTCCGACTTCCTCCTCGCAAACTTCATCTCAACCTTTTGAATTTTTGAAAACATAAGCGTCGGCCTCGGTCTGACGCTATAATATACCACGGATTATTCCGTAGTTACATCCTACAAAATCAAAGTCCAATCACAATATAAATTTGTTATGAGGACCCGGATCGATTGCTTTTAACCTCTGAATTCGAATATGGCTTTGGTTTTGGCCAATTTTCCTGAATCGTCGATCCCAATTCGAGCTCGGAAAACCTAACAATGGTAGATTACGATTCTGGTACTTAAAATCAAATCGACTTATACAGAAACATTCTAAACATCAACACGAACAAGAATATGCGATCAAAATGTATTTACAATGCGTGAATCATAGAAATCGAGTTTTGATAAAAGTGATGCAAACCGTGATTGTTCTTCGCGATTCTTGATGGATTTGTGATGCGTAAGAAGATGCAGGTGAATCAATAGACCTCGAGAGGCGATTGGCAGGCTTAGAATTGGTTGAATCGAAACAAAAACCCAGCTGCAATTGTCTTGTAACCACAGTTTTTCTTGAGTTAGGTTAGGGTTTCTGAAGCAATTTTTTCGTCCCTTTGCAATTGGTATCCATCAAGTATATATGTTGGATGGATTTGGGATTGATTTGGGAAAGAATTGATCAATATTCAATGGAAATCAATTTTGATTTTTGTCCAAAATCAAATTTTCAAAATTTGATTAATTCTCAATCCAATCTTGCCAAATTTGATTTAATTTCGAAAATTGCTGGCATTGGTGAGTTACTTGAGTCCCAAGAAAAGAATAAAATCAATCTTTCAATTAATTTTGATTTTATAATTTATTTTAAAATTTAATTTGTATTTAAATGAATAAATTCAAAATTAAATAGAAAAATAAATCAAAAATTCATGGCATTGGGCTTGGATATTCCTAATTGTATGAGGAATAAGTTAGGATGAAGAAAAAGTAGGCCCATTTGCAAAAGATTTGATTTTTTTGAAGTATCTCTCTTTGTGCATTCTTTCAAAATTGCCCAACTTGTGAATGGTGCATCTTGCTCAATTTTCCACATTTTTGAGTGTTCTTGGACTTTTTGGAAAGCTCTAAGAGTCCTATAAACAATGTCTTTGGTCTCATCTCAATTGGAGTTACCATGCTCAATATATCTTCAAAACAAAAAGTTGACTTTTTGTTGACTTTGAAAATGACCTGTAATGTTTGAGCTATACCTCTCAAATGAAGCATTTTTTGGACATTCTTGTGAGACATGAAGTTGTAGAGAATTTAATTTCCTTCAAAACAAGAGGTGGTGGAAAAATTTCTGAGAAAGTATGAGAAAGTTATGATCAGTCAAAGTTCAGTTGACTTTTCACCTAGAAACCCTAATTTAGAAAGTTTGACTTTTGAGCAAATCTTGAGTTTTCTTGATGAATCATGATCAACCCTTGATCAAATGATGAATATAACTTCAAAATGAGGATGCTGACCAAAATTATGAAGTTTGTTGTATGTTGACCACGATTGACTTTTTGTCCAATCTGTTGATTTTCAACCATCGAGCAATTATGAGGAAACTTGACTTGTGAGGCTTGAAACTTGACATGGAGAATCTTTGAAGCATAAGAGGAGGCATGAAGGCCATTGGAGATGTTGGAAATCCATCTTGACTTGAGAGATACCAAACCCTAGTTTGGGTTGATTGTCTAGGAGAGAGTTTGTCTGATCAACTCTTGAGGAATCCTTGAGTATGGATGTATGAAATCTCTTGAGTAGATGGAGGGAAAATTTTGGGGTATGACACTGGCCTTCCCAAAAGTCCTTCTTGATGATTCTTTGATCATGCCACTTCCGTGTTTGTTCTTTGTACATCTTTGCATTTTCATAAGCTTGATCTCGAAATTCCTCTAACTCATGTAGTTGAAGAATCACGAGACTCACGGCTTTACAATATCGTAATTAAGGAATTTAGAATCCCAAAGCGCCTTGTGTTCAAGCTCGAGTGGTAAGTGGCAGAGCTTTACCATAAACCAACTGATAGGGTGACATGCCTATGGGCGTTTTGAATGCAGTCCTGTATGCCCATAATGCATCTTCAAGCTTCATAGCCCAATCTTTTCTTGAAGCACTCACAGT
Source organism: Vicia sativa (assembly GCA_021764765.1). Taxonomy (NCBI): domain Eukaryota; kingdom Viridiplantae; phylum Streptophyta; class Magnoliopsida; order Fabales; family Fabaceae; genus Vicia; species Vicia sativa. Next base: position 12,758,207 of record CM038797.1, read on the forward strand.
CTTTTCGAGGATCTGCTTTATTTGCCTGTTTGATACTTGACGACCACTAGTCGAGGGTGGTAAGGTGTTGCAATCTTGTGCTTCACATTATACTTCTTGTTGATTCTCCATCAACTTATTCAAGAAATGAGTACCTTCATCGCTTATGAGTGTTACGGGCACACGAATCGGAGAAAATGTTGTTTTGAAATTCACTACCACCTTAGCATCATTCGTAGGAAGAGCCTGCTTCAACCCACTTAGAGGCGTAGTCACCGCTACAAGGATGTAGTTTTTCCCAAGGATGGTGGAAGCGGTCCCATGAAATCAATACCCACATCAAATAATTCCACTTCAAGTATACCCTTACGAGGCATCGATTTCTTTTGAAATATTCCCGTTCTCGACACACATCGCATTCTTTCACAATGCTTTGAGTGTCTTTGAACAATGTAGGCCAATATAACCCAGTTGTAAAACTTTTGCGTGGTTCTGTCACCTTGAAATGCCCTCCATATTCGGAGTCATGGTATGCTTTTAGCACATCCCTTTGTTCCTCCTCGAATGCGCATCTTCTAATCAAGCCATCTATTCCCTTCTTGTATAAGAATGGATCATCCCTAGTAGAACACCGCAATCATGTAAAAACTTTTCTTTCGGTTATAGTCAAAATCATCGGGGATAATACCACCTACGGATAGTTCGCATAGTCGGCAAACCAAGGCACACCAATAACAGAGGATATGTTCATCTGCGAACTCGTCCTTTATTGGGCGTATCTTACATTTCTTCAATAGGTGCCATTTGAGACAAGTGATCGGCCATAGTGTTTTCAGACCCTTTCTTGTCACGAATTTCCACATCAAACTCCTGAAGGAGTAAGATCCATCTTAGCAATCTTGGTTTAGAGTCCTGTTTAGCAAAAAGATACTTCAAGGCAGCGTGGTCAGTATAAACAATGACTCGGGAACCTTGATATTACTGAATTTATCAAAGGCATAAACAACCGTAACAACTCCTTTTCGGTGGTTGCATAATTCATCGTCGGAGGTTCAACACATGACTAGAGTAGTAAATGACATGTAATAATTTTTCTCTACGCTGTCCTAGAACCGCCCCTATTGCAATATCACTTGCATCACACATGATCTCGAAAGGTAGAGACCAATTAGGGGCTACAACAATTGGTGCCAACACTAATTTTTGCTTTATTTTGTCAAATGCTTCACGACACTCGTTATCAAAATTAAAGGTTTTGTCCTTAACTAAAAGCGTAGTTAAAGGTTTTGCTATTTTAGAAGTCTCTTATGAATCTGCGGTAAAAACCGCATGCCTAAGCTTGGATACCTTTTCATTCATGGGAGGAGGCAATTTTGCTATGACTTCTATCTTGGCACAGTCAACTTCTATTCCCTTATGAGAAATTTTGTGTCCCAAAACTATACCTTCACGCACCATAAAGTGACACTTCTCGATTGAGGATTAGGTTGGTGCATTGGCACCTTTCTAACACAAGAGCAAGGTTAGTTAAACAATTATCAAAAGACTTACCAAAACAGAAGTCATCCATGAATACTTCCATATGCTTCCAAGCATATCGGCAAAAATAGATTGCATGCATCTTTGAAATGTGGTGGGCGTTACATAACCGAATGGCATTCTTACGTAAGCAAAAACACCAAAGGGCATGTAAGCGGTCTTCTCTTGGTCTTGGTCGACGACTATCGATTGTACCCAGTAGCCATCGAGAAAACAATAGTACTCATGACCGGTAACCTTTCTAACATCTAGTCGATAAAAGCAGCGAAGTGATCTTTTCTTGTCGCGATTCGGTCTGGTAATCAATCGGACTCTCCACCTGTAAGCGTCCTCGTGGAATCAACTCATTCTTTTCATTCTTAATCCTTTGTAGTGCCACCTTTCTTTGGAACCACATGATGGACTCACCCATGGTATCGGATATTGGATAAATCATCCTGCGTCCAAAAGTTTCACCACCTCCTTTCTAACTACTTCCTTCATCGTTGGATTGAGTCGTCGTTGAGGTTGGACAAGCGGTTTGTGATCATCTTCCATTAGGATTTTGTGCATGCAAATTGTTGGACTTATTCCTTTCAAGTCTTCTATGGACCATCCGAGAGCACTCTTATGCTTTTAAGAACTTTGACAAGCTTATCTTCTTGAAGGAATTCAAGGTGAGAACTTATGATGGCGGGCACTTACTCTCGGTGTCTAAAAAACATATTTAAGGTTTTACGGTAATTGTTTTAGTTCGACCCTTCTTTGGTTCATCTTTACTTCCTTCCACTAACGGTTTCCTTAGCTCTTCCCATCGGTTGTGGCGAAATTTTGACAAATGATGTTGTTTCCATCATGGCTAAAACTTCACTATCTTTTCATCAACTATCTCCTCTTCTCTAAAGATTGATAAACTCAAAACTCTCTCAGGTAACTTTTGTGTTGTCAAAGAATTTCCTTCATCACAAATTTGATCAATTACCTCAATGTGTTGACTTGTGGCAATGTCATCTTTGTACTTCATGGTGTTTCACATCAATCTTTAATTCCTCATCATAAACTTTCAAGGTCATTGTACCTTCCTCTATGTCGATCAAGCATCTCCGGTCTCTAAAATGGTCTCCCAATATGATTGGTATCTCTTCATCTTCGGGCATCTCTAGAATAACAAAATCTTGAGGGAACGAACTTGTCGATTTTCACCGACCCGTCTTCTACCACTCCGTAAGGTCTTTTCACCGATTGGTCAATAAGCGAAGTGTCATTCGTGTATCTTGTACTTTACCTATTCCCATCTTTTGTAGATGGATAATGGCATAAGACTTACACTTGCTCTAAATCAATTAGAGCTTTCTTGAAAGACCTATCACCGATGGTGCATGGAATAATTCTTGAACCTCAATCATCTTTTAACGGAATCTTCATGCCTGCAAAATAGCACTACGTTTGATTAGAATAATCGGATCACTCTCGATGATCCGCTTCTTTGAAATAATATCCTTCATGAATTTTGCATAGGTTGGCATTTGCTCAAGTGCCTCTAAGAAGCGAATGTTCAGCTCAAGTTTCTTGAACATTTCCAGGAACTTCTCGAAATTCTTCTCATGTTGTTCTTTCTTCTTATTTCTTGTGGGGAAAGGAAGCTTAACATGGCTTAGGTGTAACTATTTTTCTTTACCACCCTTTCATCCCTCGTGGCCTCTTGACTTACAACCTCATTTTCTTTAATCTCTACATCCACCTCAACCAACATATCTTCTTCATCAGAAATCTTCTCAGGTTTGTCATTGGATTTACTGCTTCTTGTAGTCACAGCGTTCACATGATTATTGTCTGGGATTAGTGGCAAGTAGCACTAGGTAGAGCACCTGTTGTTGAGAGTTAGTCATTTGTTGTGCAATCGACTCATTTGGATTTCAGTTTTTGATAGAGGCCCTGTATTCCTCGGGTTGCTCTGGTTTCTTCTGGAATTGAGAATTTTGGTGACCATTTTTCAATCGCTATCTCGGTCGCCTTCTTGATTATCATTGTTGACTTTGAGATTGGGCTTGTGGGTGGTGTTGAAATTATTCTTTGGTATGGAGGTTGTGGTTCTTGTTGGAGCTTAGGCTGGTTTGGTCCTTGCTTTTGGAAGTTTCCTTCTTGATCCTTCCATGCGAAATTTGGATGATTTTTCCAACCTGGATTGTATGTATTGGCGTATGGATTGTTTTGCCTCAACATATGAATTTGTTCCACCTGTTCTTGCGTTGCCACACAATGCATAGCAAAATGCGACCCACCACATATTTCACACAACACTGAAGTGATTGGCTCAACCTGTGCTACTTTCTTTTCACCAATATTCATCTTCTTTAACCTTCTTTCCACTTTCATCGCAATCTGTTCCTCCATTTTAACCACTTGGTCTGCCAGCTTCAAATCAATTTTTCCTTCCGGTTGGCTTATTGCCCGATCATATAACTCGATGTGCTCGTTCGCGGCAATAGCTTCTATGATTCTCTTGATACCAGTGGCTGTTGAGAAATTAGTTGAGCCACCGGCTGCAGTGTCGATCAGTTGTTTTGTATTAACTCGGAGACCATTAACAAACGTCTGCATTTGTTCGGTTGAATCCATGTTATGAGTAGGACAAGCAACCAAACACCTCTTGAATCTTTTATATGCATCTCCTAGCAGTTCCCCTTCTTCCTGCTTGAAATTAACGATATCGTATCTTTTACGAATGAAGACCGAAGCTGGGAAGTACTCATTAAGAAAAGCAGTTTCCATTTGTTCCCATGTGGTGATACTTCCAGCTGGAAGTGAGTAAAACCACTCTTCCGCATCTTCGGATAACGTGAAAGGGAACATCACAAGTCTCTTTGCTTCTTGAGTGGCCTTATCTTCATGATGTTGTTGTGGTGGGAATCTCTGTAGATGCTTATTCGCATCTTGATTCTTCCATAAAGGGCTTGCTTTCTAAGCGTCGGATAGTGGAGGGATGTAGTTGGAGTGTGCCACGTTAACGGTTGATTCACTATGGTCATTCTTCCAAGCGGTGCATTCGCCCTTCCATAATCCCCCAAAAGTCTCTCTGGAGGGGGTGGATCAGTTGCCATAGTTTCGGGCTCGGATTCTGACTGTTCGGATGAAATAGATAGTATTTCTTCGTCTTGATTACGAAACTACGGTGATTCTTCTTTTGAAGCGGTCTTTTCGCAACTTCGAAGTCGTGCTCTCGATAATCTTTACGGTTCTGCGTCAAAAGAAGTTAAATTTGAGGCCTTACCTAGCATACAAGATTGAGCGATGATTAGTTGGGAGTAAAAATAAATAAATAAAAATACACAAAATATAATTTTAATTGCAGAGCAATAAAATTCTAGTTGACTAAATAATGACTTATATTTTGGCAATCCCCGGCAACGGCGCCAAAAACTTGATCGGAAAAATAGCAAGTGTACTATTTTCACCGATGTAGTTATAAAGGTTTTACCCAAGTATCGATCACGAGGATTGCGTGAAAATACAAGTTATTACGAAGTCAATTAAACAAAAGAGCATAAGGGTGTTGTTTCAAATGATTAACGAAATAGAGTAAAATACTAGGAATTAACTGAAATTAAAACTGAGCTTTTGATAATATGAAGATAATGCTAAGGTGGGGTGTGTGATTCATTCTCTAATTCCTCTGGATCAAGATCTCTTTAACAAGTTTATAGAATTCAATTATTTATTCTCAAGGATGCTTTTCCTAAGTCCTTAGTGAAAAGCTTTTGATTTAAATCAGATTACCTAAGTCCTTAGAAATAGAAAAAACCAAATCATTCAATTATCAAGAATTTCTAAATAACCTTACTATATCCCTAATCCTAGGTGATAATTATAAGGTTCAATTGTATACAAACCTTAACAATCGTAGTCTTACGAACTGTTAACCACATAACAATCCTTATTGATCAGATAAAGAAAACATTGAAAACATTATACAATCGAATTGAATACTACAAACATTAAATCAATGAAATACCTAATCCAGAGTTATTACAGATCGAATCAGGGACACCCCCTAGCATTGGGGGGTTTAGCCTCTCATAATATTCAAGAAACACAAGTGTAAAAGTTTAGACATTACAAATAATTGGGAGAACTCGGATCTTGATGGTGTCACCGTTGAATCTCTTAAATCTTCAAAACCTCATTTCCGTCCTCTTTTCTTCTCTGCAATTCTATCTTCTGATCTCCAAAAAGTCCCTGTCTTCTTGTTCTAAAGTTGTTTTTATATCCTCCTTGGTTCAGGTTGAAATCCTATGCCAAAAATACCCTTAATGATTCCCTTTGAGTGAGAAAACACGGAAACAAATATTGACCTAATCAACAAGGGCCGTGTTCTTTGCACGGTGCCGTGTTGATCTTCTGTCTTGGCATAAATAACACATTTCTAGGAACTTTCTCACGGGCCGTGTACGGGACACGGTGCCGTCAATTCTCTGTTCGAGTTCAAACTTGCTTTTCGATACATTTCAACACGGGCGTGTTGCTCCACACAGGTGCCGTGTTGACCTCTGAACTCGGCTTTTCGGCTTCTTTATCCACGTCGGCGCCACAAGTTCCTATCTTTCCATTGCATCACACGGACAACAACACTACCAACTGAGCATAAAAGACACTTTTGTAATACTCGTAAAGTAAAAATATCGACAACTTCACACAAGCGAAAATAAGAAAACTTACTTTAAAACACATGCAAATGCCACTTAGTGTTACCAAGACTATGAGTTCTTGTCGGAAAAAGGTGCGAAACTTACTAGAAATGGTGACCGATCATCGACGACATGATAGCTCGATCACAGACTGAAGAAGAACATCTTGATCATCTATAGAAACTGTTTGATAGGTTGAAGAAGTACAGACTGAGACTCAATCCTAATAAGTGCACTTTTGGAGTCAGATCTGGAAAACTCTTAGGGTTTGTTGTCAGTGGTAAAGGTATTGAGGTTGACCCCGCCAAGGTTAAAGCTATTCAAGAGATGCCAGCGCCCCGTACTGAGAAGGAAGTCAGAGGTTTCTTGGACCGATTGAACTACATGCAGTTGTGCACATCTAGCGCTACTTGTGAGCCATCTTCAAGTTACTTAAGAAAGATCAAGTAGTAGAATGGAATGAAGATTGCGGATCGCTTTTGACAAAATCAAGGAGTACCTACAGAATCCTCCATCCATGATCGCCTCAGAAGGAAGACCTCTCATGTACTTGGCGGTGTTAGAGAACTCAATGGGGTGTGTGTTGGGGAAACATGGCAGTCACGGCGAAAAGAGCATGCAATATACTACCTTAGCAAAAGTTTACCGGTGAAACAAGATACTCATGACTCGAAAACTTGCAACTTTAACTTGGGCTGCTTTCGACGACTAAGGCGTATATGTTGACTCACACTACCTTGTTGATTTCCATGATGGATCCGATAAAATACATATTTGAGAAACCAGCTCTCGGGAAGAAGAATAGCAAGATGGAAAATGATCGACCGAATATGACATCGGTACATTTCTCGAGCGACCAAAGGAAGTGTAGTGGCCGATCATTTGGCTCATCAAGCCGTGATGACTATCGATCTATGCGATTAATTTCGAGATGAAGATGTTTTACTAATTCTTGTTGTGAAGAACCGGGCCAGACGAAGGACACGAACAAGGATCCCGATGGACTATGGTCTTTGATGGAGCCTCAACGCAGCAATGGCATTAGCGCCATCATTACATCCCTAGGCGGACATACTCCTTTCACCGCTAGATTATGTTTGATTGCACTAACAACATGGCGAATATGAGCGTGCATCATGGGTATCAAAGCTGCTATTGACTTAAGAATCAAGTTCTTGCAAGTGTATGGAGACTCGACTTTGGTGATCGGTCGAGTTAAGGCGAGTGGGATCTGAAGCATCAAGATCTTATTCCGTGTCGAGCATGTTACGAGTTTGATCCCCTACTTGAAGATCACTTTCAATCATATTCCACGAGAAGAAATCGGTTAGCGAGGCATTGGCTACTATATCATCTATGTTCAAGTCGGATGGGACAACGAAGCTCGGATCATCATTGAGAAGTTTGACAAACCAGCGTATTGTTATGAGATTGATCTGAACGAGAAACCTTGGTACTATGATGTGAAAAGGTATCTTGAGACTCGGAATATCCATGAGAACATTTGTCAATGATAAAGTTCATGAGAAGATTTGCATCAAATTCTTCCTCGACAATGAAATCTTATCAAGCCTGACCCGACTTGTGCTTACTCCATTGTGTAGATCGAGAAAGCCAATACGTATCATGGAAGAGTTACCGAAGGCATTTGGTACCCACTCCGGTGGACACACCATGGCTAAGAAGATTAGAAGATTATCTGAGAAAAATGGCGGTGACTTACAAAGATTGGCATGAGATGTTACCATTCGCTCTTCATGGTTATCGCTTTTGATATGAACATCAGCGAGGCAACCCCTTCTCTCTTGTGTACGGTATGGGCGGTCCTACCCATTGAGGTTCGAGATACCCTCACGAGAGTCCTCCGGGATGCGAGAGTTAGGCAAAAGGCGATTGGGTCGAGACCACTCGACGGATTAATTTGATTGATGAAAGCGACTTCGCATCCATCGCCATGGACAGATCTATCGAAGCGAATGATCGAGCATTTAACAAGAAGGTCAACTTAGGAGTCTATCAAGTTGGTGACCTAGTAGTCAAACGCATCATTCTTCCACAAGGTGATCCAGGGAAATGGACTCCCACTACGAGGGACCGTTTGTAGTCAAACCGGTGTTTTCCGGTAGACTATGATACTTAGCACCATGGATGGTGAAGACTTCCCACACCACTGTGAGCCAGACATAGTCAAAAATACTACGCATGAAGAGACCGCTAGGTCGGTGACCTAGGCAAAAATAAGGGCATCTGGCGAACCAAAAGGGTTCGGGCAAAAGTTAAGGATATATACAAAACATGTACACCGGCAGTCGAAAACACGAAAAGCGGCTTGGGCAAAAGGTATCCGGTGGTGAAAACCGAAAGGCGGTCTAGGCAAAGTTAGGGATTTAAGCGTACGACTATGTCTCTTCGGATCACCCTTCCAGGCTACTGTCATTCAAGATTCAAATGGCGAAGATCGGTCTACTCACTTTCTCTTGACAGGAGATGAGATAGTTGAAATATATGAGTACTAGCATGGTTGGAACTTAACGAGATTGTTTCCGCATAGCTTTTAACTTTCTTGTGTACAAACTACTTGGCCATCATACATTTCAAATGAATACAAGTTCTTTCTCTTTACATTTTCACTATTGTGGTTTGCAATAAGTCCAACGTTTACTTTGAATGATTATATGCATTTGACAATAAGAATCTATTCACAAACATGCGAAAAGTGGACATACAAAGTAGTTACTACGGCTCTAGGAATTGAGATGACGACGAAAGTCACCAATGCATTTCCCAGAGCATGATCCTGCGTGATGTCCTCACAACAAACCTTCCCGGAGTATCGTTAGCCCGACGAGTGGTTCCACTCAGTGAGCAATGTTATATCGGTCTCAAGGGTAACACTTCATCCCCAGCAAAGTATTTATCATCGGTGGAATATCTCCAACAATTCCCCTTTTCTCCGGCGGTATCGGGCTTGAGACTTGGTGAGATAGTGCACGAAAAAATCTACATCTTCTATTCCCAGTTAGAGATTCCAGACTGACCGATCTCCGCAACCATCAGCGCTCTCGGTGAGATCTACACTCAAAATCCCGATGGCGCCTCCTAATTTTCCAACAAGATCTACATGCAAGATCCCCACAGATTTCCTCGGACTCTCCCAGGGGTCTATATGAGATCTCCAACAACGAGCTTCTCAAACTCTACCTTCCTCAACAATATCTGGGCCCGAAACTTGGTGAGATAGTGCAGGAGGAATCAAGCTATCTTTCTTCGGGATCTTCATCCTCAAGCAATCAGAAATCCTCGGAGCAACACATCTTCTTCAAGATGGATATGTTTTGAAATACCACATCTATCATTCATACATTACTCATAAAAGTCATAATTTGTGCATATGTCATTCATATACATTGTCATGCATCATACTTTGCATAAGACTAACAATATTCTATCAAAGTTTCTCTTGTTTTCTCCAACAGTGAAAATCACTTCACAAGCGGGTCCAGGATTAAGCCGGATCGGCGGAAAACTATCGAAAGACCGCCCTAGTTGTCCTCAAACATTGGTCGAGATTGCCAGATCTCGGCGGAAAACTATCGAAAGAGGCCACTAGTTGTCCTCGAACCATGGTCGAGGATTAAGCCCGAATCTCGGGAAAACTATCGAGCACCGCCCTCGTTGTCCTCCGACAACGGATCCAGATTAACGAAGCAGGACGGAAACCCTATCAAACGATCACGTGTTATCCTCGATATGAGCGGTGGATCAACACGGATACCTGCGGGAAGATATCACATTTGCCAACTACCTCCCTCGAGTAATCGGCACGAAGATTTATTCGATCCTTCTTATATCAACGAGCAACTATAGAGTCTAACGTCGACTCGGTTGCCTGGATAGCATCTTAAGCCCGTCTCCGACTACTTATCAACATTTCTCGCTTTCGAAATCTGCATATTTGGTTAAAATCAATACAAATCAATAACTTCATTCAAAGATGAGCACGAAGTCTAACGTCGACTCCTCGGGATGGCATCTTAAGCCCATCTCATGCTCCTTCAGAAGCGACTAGAGGCCTGGCGTGCGGCTCACTCCCGGCATCGACCTTTCCGGATGGCATCTCAAGCCCATCTCGTGATTCTCCTCCTATCCACAACCTCGAGTCTAGCATACGACTCATCCCCAGTGAAGTCTCCACTTTCTCCAAATGGAATCATAAGCCCATTCGCATCATCCACCAGAGTGCAAATTTTCGGTGTACTCGGTGTTCAATCATCTTCTACCTTGAGTCACGAAAGACAAGCATGTCAATCTAACCCTTCGGTACAAGAAGATTGAGCAGGGGCATTTGTCATACCCAAAATTTTCCCTCCATCTTCTCAAGACATTCCATACATCCATACTCAGATTCCTCGAAAGGTTGATCAGACAAAACCTCTCTGAGACAATCAACCCAAACTAGGGTTTGGCAATTCTCAACTCTAGATGGACTTCCAACATCTCCAATGTTCATCATGCCTCCTCATATGCTTCAAAGATTCTCCATGTCAAGTTCAAGCCTTACAAGTCAAGATTCTCGAACAATTGCTCGGATGGTTGAAAATCGGTTGTATTGGACAAAAGTCAATTGTGGTCAACATACATCAAACTTCATGATTTTTGGTCAACTTCCTCATTTTGAAGTTACATTCATCATTTGATCAAGGGTTGATCATGATTCATCAAGAAAACTCAAGATTTACTCAAAAGTCAAACTTTCTAAATTAGGGTTTCTAGGTGAAAAGTCAAGCCGAACTTTGGTGATCATAACTTCTTCATACTTTATCGAAATTTTCCCACCAAAGCTCATTTTGAAGGAAATTCAATTCTCTACAACTTCATGTCTCACAGAATGTCCAAAAATGCTTCATTTGAGAGGTATGGCCCAAAACATTCTGAGTCATTTTCAAAGTCAACAAAAGTCAACATTTTGTTTTGAAGATATATTGAATAGAAACTCAATTGAGATGAGACCAAAAGGTTGGTTAGAGGACTCTTAGAGCTTTCAAAAGTCCAAGAACACTCAAAAATGTGGAAAATTGAGCAAGATACACCATTCACAAGTTGGGCATTTTGAAGAAGTGTCAAAGAAATACTTCTAAAAATCAAAAACTTTGCAAATGGGCCTACTTTTCTTCATCCAAACTTGTTCCTTATACAATTAGGAATATCCAAGCCCAATGCCACGAATTTTATTTTATTTTTCTATTTAATTTGGAATTTATTCATTTAAATACAAATTAAATTCAAAAATAAAGTATAAAATCAAAATTTATTGCAAACTTGATTTTATTCTTCCTTGAGATCCAAGCAACTCATTAAAAACCAGCAAATTTGAAATTTGGATTGATATGGCAAGATTGGATTGAAAATTGATCAAAATTTGAAAATTTGATTTTGTACAAAATCAAATTTGATTTGCATTGATTAGTGATGATTTCTTCCTCAAATCGACTCAATTCCATCTATATAAATACAATGCATGCATGATTGAAAAGCGAAAAATTGGCTCGAGAACCTAACCTAAAACTCAAAAAACCGTGCACTTGAAGCAACTAGCAGTCATTGATCCAGCTTGTTTCAATTGGTTTTGAGGATCCAAACACGTTCCTTGACATCCCTGGAAGCATTCCATACCTTTACATTGTCAAAACCATCAAAACAAAATCCAATTCGGTTTGTTCCAATATTTTCAAAATCGAATTATTATTCATGCATTTTAACATGTTTTGTTGTTGTTTTGTGATTAGGCAAGTTTGCAAGCTTTACGGGCACTTTGATTGAGTTTCTATGGCTTAGAACATGTATTACCATTGCTAGGGTTTCCTGTGCCGTTTTAGGGTTTCCCTTAAATGGAAAAATTGGACCTCGAGACCACTACCATTGTATTTAGAATGTGATTTCCAGTCGATTCCATGTATTCTAATGAATTTATATTATGTGTGAGATTTTGAAAATGCGGGGACTATAAGCGTCGCCAAGGGCCGACTATGTTTCAAAATGAAAGCGAAGATGAAGCTTGGCGCTTGATGAAGCCGGGGAGATGACACTTGTTCTTCTTTTACTCGCTCGGTTTTCAAAGATTGAAGCAAAAGGCTCGAGTTGTTAAGGCGTTTCTGTGCATAGATGCTCTCCCGGTCCCGAGTTCGAATCTCCCGGGACCATTTGGTTTCTCCTTTTTCACAAACTATTTTCATATATTTCATATTTTTTTTTATTTAATATTTGCATCAATTTTAATTCTTTTCTATATTTTATTTCATGCATTAAAAATCATCAAAATATTTTTCCTTTTGCATTTATTTTCAGAAAATACTTATTTAATTTATAAAATTAAAAATATAATTTTGCATGCATATTTATTTTATTCATAATTTAGCATTTTAATCAATTTTAATTAGTTTTAAATTATTAAATGCATCCAAAATCCCAAAAATTATTTTAGCATATTTATGTTATTTCCAGCATGTCATATTTTCTCATTCAAAATTTGCATTTTCACTAATATTTTCCTCTTATTCAATTTCATCATATTTTCGATTCTCTTATCTTTTCACGAGTTATTCCATTTCGAGACGGTTTCTTTCTGTTTTCTTTTTCCAATAATGTAATTGCTCATGGGATGTAATAGTTTAAATTAGGTTTTTATTTTCCTGAAGTTTAAATTATGTATACGCCCCAAAGCCATGTAATAGCGTGAGGACATTTATCTTTCCGCATCTTTACATTCCGCATTTTAATTTCAGCACCTATAATTGCTAGTAACTAGGCGTGTATGGCAAGATAAAATCAACATAGCTCACTCTAATTCCAAGATAAAATATACGAAATCAACACACTCTTTTCACATACCCTTAGGGTAATTCTCTCCGTTGCCTATCCAATTCAAATGGTCTGTCCTCGAGCGTGAGTATCCTAGCACATTGCCTTCAAAACAAATCATCATAGTCCCTTCGATACAAAGATCATAAGACCCACGATGTCGCCTCGAATACATGATCTTGACCCTCGATTATAGCCTACGAAAAATGATGATAGTCCCTTGAATGTGCTAGGATACTTCCTACAGTTGCTTTCTATGACCATCCGATGTCCTTCGAATGTCGCTTACATCCAGCAGAATGGAGTTACCTACCAACTAATGGTATGGATAGCGCTATTCTAAAGGAAGCGTAAAATAACACAAAAGCATTTCGAGTAGGTAATAAGACTTTTAGTTGCTTGCTCTATCAAAATACTTTTCACACTCACACTTTTCAAAGTTCAAACTCTTTTCAAAGCGAAACATTTAGAACACTTTGTATACATTCCTACATGAATCATTACAAAGTCAAAGCGAAATGCCTTTTCAAAACATTTTTGTCAAACACGGAGCACAATTTTAAAGTGATCTAAGAGCAACTAAGAGCCGTAGATAACTATGGATGGAAAGGGTGCTAATACCTTCCTTTTCATAACCTTCTCACTTACTCGAGAATCTAACGAAGGTCTTTTACGTACTTTACCTTCCCTTAATTGGATAAAAATAAAAGTCGGTGGCGACTCTTGCTATCCGCACATTTGCGATACAAAAACACTAAAAAGTCGAGTTCACGTATCCTGAGATACATGCTTCTCCATTTCATCATAGGAATCGTCAAGGAGATGGAACTGTCATGTTTGTTGTGCCCTTTTTTTCAAATGGATTGTCTCATTTGCCTAAATCTCCTATCTTCGAAAACAAAGGCGATTGGCATTGGTCGAAGACTGATGCTCTCACCCTGACGATGATATCAAATTCATTACCTTGGCGGTATTGAGATGGAATCTTAGAAGGTATACAGAGAAACTTAGCATTACTATATTGGTACAAAAGGAGAATCAACTACAACCCATTCTTGGAGGCGTCAACTGAATACAAAACTCTAGTAAACCTCTTGGTTTTCAGGTAGAGAAGTTATTTCTACATGAGAGGACTCCAGGTTTGAAAGCAAAATGATTAAAGCTTGGCATCACATCGAAGGAAGAAAACCAAAGCAAAAATTGTGAGCCATAGAAATCTACACTTCTTGGGTGAAAAGAAAGAAGATTCCGAATGCCTTGCGCTTATAGAAAACCCATATTCTCAGCGACTTCGAATCAATAATTTTTCCCGTAAACTATAGAATACCAGAAGCTTTAGCCAATGAGAGCTAGAAGAAACTTTGGAAAACAAGTTCCTTAAGAATGATCTCAAAAAGAAGCTCAAGAAGCGAGTCGAAGATCATGAAAAGGCAGCTTTACTTCAAGATGAATGGCTCGTGGAGAAAGATGAGAAGATTCGTCGAGAGAAAAGATAGCGATCAAAAGATACATCAAAGAAAGGAAGAAAGCGAGGAAATGACAACCGGCGATCCTGCTCCGACAGTGGAAGAAAGTCATTAGCAAGTGAAAGCGAAAAATTTGAACTAAAAGCTCACTATGGGAAGGAAATCCTAAGTTGAAGCTACGTGAGCCTTTGGATTTTCATCCAAGCGAAAGACGATTAATTAGTTTAGATTGTAATTTTTTTTATCATTTATTTTATCATTCAAAAACAATGCTCAAAACAAAATTATTGTAATCTTCTTTCAATAATCAATAAATGTGTGTTTTCCATTCAAGTATTTGAGGGAATTTCTCTTTTAAGCGTAAATTCTTTGGAAATCTTTCTTTACATTTATAACCATGCATCATATTTTGCATATTAGTCTATTGTCTAGAGTTTGATCTTTTGGATTTTTTTTTCAGAAAAGGAAAGATGCATGGTATCGCGTCTTAGAGTTTCTCGACGGCGTCCACGACCTACTTTCGAACATACAATACACATTCAAAAGAAGGAAAGTAATGGAAGGCTTTGAAAGAAATGTTGAGCTTAACACGGTGACAACAACTTGCAGAAGAGGTGGATAAGACTCACTTCTTTGGTCAACTCATTGGCGTGGTATAAAATCGACAAAGAGACATCGAGCATTCAAAATCAGCGATTTGGAAGACACTACTCCGGTTCAGCATTATGACCCGATGATTCACTCTTGATTATGCGAAGGATATCATAGGGCATGCCTTTCAACTGGCATCAGTTTAGTAACCGA
>CM038797.1:12773616-12871116 GCA_021764765.1 Vicia sativa
GGATGTCTGCCTTTGTCATTCCAGTGCCATTCCTGGATGCCTTGTTTCTTTCTCCATCTAAAGCCATTATTAGATGTCTAGTCCCTCCATCTAAAGCCATTATTAGAGGTCGACCCTTTTTCATCCAAAACCATTATTGGGTGTCATGCCTTTCTCACTTTATTCAAAGCCATTATTGATATTGTGATCTTTTCCATCTAAAGCCATTATTAGATGTCAACTTTTCATCCAAAGCCATTATTGGGTGTTACGCCTTTCTCACTTTATTCAAAGCCATTATTGATATTGTGATCTTTTCCATCTAAAGCCATTATTAGATGTCAATCCTTTTTTCATCCAAAGCCATTATTGGGTATTACGCCTTCTCACTTTATTCAAAGCCATTATTGATATTGTGATCTTTTTCCATCTAAAGCCATTATTAGATGTCAATCCTTTTTCATCCAAAGCCATTATTGGGTGTTACGCCTTTCTCACTTTATTCAAAGCCATTATTGATATTGTGATCTTCTCCATCTAAAGCCATTATTAGATGTCGGTCCTTTTTCATCCAAAGCCATTATTGGATATTGTGATCTTTCCATCTAAAGCCATTATTAGATGTCGGTCCTTTTTCATCCAAAGCCATTATTGGATATTGTGATCCTTCTCCATCTAAAGCCATTATTAGATGTCGGTCCTTTTTCATCCAAAGCCATTATCGGATGTTATGCCTTTCACTTTATTCAAAGCCATTATTGATATTGTGGTCTTTCTCCATCTAAAGCCATTATTAGATGTCGAGTCCCTCCATCTAAAGCCATTATTAGATGTCTAGTCTTTTTTCATCCAAAGCCATTGTTGTGTTTTGTCTTCTATATTGTATCCAATTTACCACAAATTTCTAATTCAAAGTTCTTTCCAACAATTTTCGAGAGTCTGTCCTCGTATCATACATCACTAAAAAAAGTGTCAAAAATATTGCATTCATTGCTCACTCTATATGTCCTTCATCATGTCCATTGCATCTCGGGCAAAATTTTGGTTTTTGATATTTAACTATTCCCAATCGCGATAATATGAAGCTTGATCATCCTCATATCATCAGTTGAAGATATTTAAATAGGGGCAATCAAGCACCCAAATTTTACCCTGCTATTTTTCTACTTGCATTTTATTTTATATTTAAAAAAAAAAAATCAGTCATTTACTCATCATATGCATCATTCATCTCTTAATTTTCAATGTTGCATTTAAATAAATTTGCACTTTTATTAATAACTGAATTTATAGTTAATTGATTTCTATATTCTTTTAATAAATGAATTGGTTATTATTAAAATTGACATTTTCATTTTAGTTACATTTTTATTTTTTAATTCAAATCATAAATTAGATTTTGGGTTTAAGTCCTTCCCAAATATATAAATTTAATTCGCTTGTAAATTTTCATTCATTAATTCATCGACATTTTGACTGATAATATTTAATTTGCCTCATTTGTATTTAAGGTTGAGTGTTGCTAATTTGTGTTCACGTTATTATTTTATAATATTTTTTTATTTTATTATTTATTTATTTTTGCATTTTTATGCTTTTTAAATCTTTTAATTAAATTTTAAGTTGTATTTTATTGTAATTACATCTTGTACTAATAGTTAATATTTTATCTATTTATTTATGAAACTTGTTTAATATTCAAATATAATTGCATGATTTTTTCTAATAATATAGATTAAAAATAGAAACAAAAATGACAAAACATATTTTAATTGATTCATAAGTACATATTATATTTCATTCACTATATTAGAAAATACAAAAAAAAGTGGTTTTGTCCTTCTCCTTTCCATCCATCGTGTTCTTACCACTACTACCGCAAAACAAAGCAAATCAAGACAGATTACAAACCAACAATTCCAAATTCCACTACCCTGCTCCACATAAATCCACCAACTTTGTGTACAATTTCACAGCAAAAAACCATTCCACTACTAACGGCTAGCAAATTGTCCTTCATCCTTATCCAATTTGTCAAGCAATTCTCTCTTATCCTTGCTATCTTCAATCTACCTATAAAGCAAGCCATTTATAACCACAAAAGAGGACACCAAGAATCTCATACGTAACTCATGGAAAACTAAGCTTCAAATCATAAACTTCTCAATACCAAAGAACTAAACCTTCGACATACTCCCTTCATCTTTGTCACCGCGAACCTCACAACCTCAGAACTAAAACAAAAGCCAACCTCAACCCCTAATTTCAGATCCAACCACCCTTACTACACCATAATAACAACCATTCACTCAACCATACCTCCTTACCTAAAATCATCACAACCTTCCGCTTCCGGCCTCATCATCATCTCACCACGTAACCGCAACCTCCTTCCATTTATTCAACAACAACAAACCATTGCATCTCAAGCATCCACATAGATCGAAAAATGTATACAATAAGCATCGAATCGCAAGTAACATACCTTGTTTTCATTTTTTTTCGATGTTGTTAACATTTTGTTGTAATTTGTAATCTTCTCCAAATGTTTGAAACTGATTGGGGTTTAGGGTTTCTTTGTTGGGGATAAAGATGCTGATTTGCACATGTGATTTGTTTGTGTTTTGCTTTTGTTTCCACCTTTGATTTGTGTGTGCAACCATGGATATACAGAGAGATTAAAACAGAAAACGTTGAAAGTAAAAGAACAAAATTGTGAGACAGATATGCGTAGAGGATGATTTATAAGAGAGAGAGGACACTTGATTTTTTTTTGATGCTTTGTATTATTCATTTAATTGCCATTTAATTATTTTGAGGATTTTAATTGGTTGGTCAAATAGTCTTCCTATTTTTTAGTAATCATCTTTTTATTTCATTATTTTCAGTCTTCCTATTTTTTAGTAATCATCTTTTTATTTCATTATTTTTAAGAATATAAGAATAAAAAATAATTAAAGCGTTTATTTAGGAGAATTAATGGGAGGTTACACATTTACTACTTTTTGTCCATAATTTCTTTTATATATACACACATATATTTTATATTATTTTTCCTTTTTAATTAAATCATTTGTTTTAGTTTTATTTTAAATCAAAAAGTGAAAGAAAAAGGACCAAGTCATGAGAAATTTAAGGGATGGTACGACCATCCCATCTTCTCTCTCACACTTAATTTTTATTTTATTTTATAAATTAGATAACATTTATGTTTATTTTTATTTGGGTTATATTGTTTGGATTAGACTCATTTACTTCAATTATACTCCTTTTTATTGACACTCCATAGACTTATAATTATTTATTATTTATTTTATTTTTTAGAATTATAATTATAATTATTACTTGTACATTTACATGGACTTGTAATTTATTTCCGCTATCCCCATTTGTAAATTTTGTACCCCATTCCCCACATGATGTAATAGTTAGTAAATATTTTATTGTTTTATTTTATTTAATTATTCATCACTCACAAACCAAATGCTTTCAAACTAATACTGATTATAGCCATTTTTATTACCTTGAGTCGACAAAGCTTAGAAGCGTCGCAACGGCCACACATTTGTGCACACACCACGCTTACTCTTGGGCTTACAATGAGACCTTAATTGATTAGTTAAACATTATTTAATTATCTAATTAGGTTATTCAAAATTGATTAGTTAATCTAATTAATTTTATTAAACTAACTACTTGATTAAATTTTGTTTAATTAGTTGATTAAATTTATTTCGCATGCACCTACACCATGTAAATCGCTTTATCGCTTCGTTGGCCACCTTGTATGGGCTTTGTCGATTTTATTTGTTATTTACAATTATCTCGATCTTATTCTTTCTCCATTCACCAAGCATTTAAAACACTTTCAATAAAAACTCGATCCAACGTCGAGTCTTCTTCTCAAACCTCGATCCAACGTCGAGTTATTTTCAAAAATCAATTTTTCTACCACAAAAAAACATAGTGCTATGGTATTTAATTAAATTGTTAGAGGATAGCCCGACGATTTAATTAAAATGTAAAGTATTTGGGCCATTAGAGGTAACCCAATGACTTAAATACTTTATTCCATACACTTAATAAAAGTGAACTTTGTTTCACCTCACTCTTTTCATAATAAAGATTTTGATGAGAGATGATCGGTTGACCTCAATCACCAATCTCGAGTATTGAATCGTTAGAGGATAGCCCAACGCTTTGGTACTTGTCATCCCCA
Source organism: Vicia sativa (assembly GCA_021764765.1). Taxonomy (NCBI): domain Eukaryota; kingdom Viridiplantae; phylum Streptophyta; class Magnoliopsida; order Fabales; family Fabaceae; genus Vicia; species Vicia sativa. Next base: position 12,777,815 of record CM038797.1, read on the forward strand.
ATTTAAAATCAATTTCAACTCACTCAAACTTCTTTGTGCGCCTAAGCACCTTTTACCTTTAAAACCTTTTCAAGATTAGACATGATTCATTTATAATTGAGATGCTTCTCCCTCTATTCCCAAGGTTTTCGACTTCCACTTGAGTACTAGAGGCGCTCTCAAACCCTCCATCATGTTGGTGCGTAGTCCTTTATTCTTTATCACACCTGTGGACGTTAGACAGTCTTCCTTTAAAAACGACGACTTGTCTTTTCATTTAAAATCAATCAACAAACAATATTTTTTAGAAGAACTACGGAGTTTTGACTTTCCCATTGCACGAGGGAATACGTAGGCACGCGGTTTCAAAACCGTGTCAAACTCAAAAATAATAAAAACATTTTTCCTCTCTTTCATTCTATTTTTAAACTTAGAAGATCGTAAAATTTTTCACACTAACACACAAACACACTTTGAACTAAATGGGTACCATCGAGTACGATGGATGTAAGGGGTGCTAATACCTTCCCCTTGCATAACTAACTCCCGAACCTATATCTCTTAATTTCGTAGACCGTCTTATTCTTTTATTCGCGGGTTTTATCTATATTTTCCCGCTCTTCTTTAGAACAAATAAAATCAGGTGGCGATTTCACTACTGTTTTTTTTGAAAATTCATTTAAATGATTTTTGGAAAAACGAGTTGCTTCAGTACCCGATGAAAGGGAAAGTTGATACAATATATGGTGAAGAAGAGTATATGGTCAGTCATCTACAGTCCTTCCGATACCTCGAGATGGAGGGTGAATTTTGAGACCCTTGTCAAGCTTTTGAACAGCCTCCCTGAGTCATGCCTGACTCTCATGTCACTCCTGGTTACACAAGCTCGCCTAGGATGGCCTCACGAAAGATGCCTGCTGCAGCTTGAAGAAGGTGGTAGTGCTATTTGGGGTCACCTCCCGATCTCCTTTCAAATTTGACAAGACGGTTTAGGCTTCACCATTAAGGTTCGAAGATGATACGCCGTGAACCCAACTTCCTTTCCAAGATCACCAGAGTGGAATCCATGCTATAAGACGACGACAACGGCTCGACATCGCAAGTGGATCTTCCCAACTCCGATCACGGACTCAACAATTGGAAGATCAAGACGCTATACCAATCTCCTTTAGCCGAGTAATTGTCTTGTTTTTGTTTTGCTTTTCAGATTTTTATGTTTCAACAATAAACTCTAAAGCCTAGTGCCTTACCCGGGCATCATGGCTCGCTCATGAGGGTTATTATCCGTCGTTTGCGATTTTCATTTAATAAATTCTGGAATTTTGCATTCAATTGTTTGTTTTCTTTATTACTTATCACCCTCCAAAAGCTATGTGTTTCTTACACACACCCACGTGATACACCGCGAATCACTCCGAATCTCGCTGATAATGACTATGCTATTGCTAAATATGACTTCGATAATCCGATCTACCCAGCCAAGACGAAAGTGAGGAAGATTGTGAAGTGCCGTGGAGAATCTTGCGATCGCTATAGCAAGAAGAGCGAGTTATACACCACCACCGAAGAGCAAGTTGAGGTTGTGAATTTGGGTACTAGCGAAGATGTAAAAGATCAAGATAGAGCGGGTCTTGAGAACAAGTGTTAAGGAAAGATTGGTTCAGATGCTACGAGACTATATTGAGGTTTTTGCTTGGTCATACGAAGACATGCTGTGGTTGGACATTGATATTGTGGTACACCGATTGCCGACAAAAGAAGGTTTTCTCCCAAGAAAGGTAGGTCTGTCGATGCGTCCCGAGATGTCGAGAAAATCAAATGGGTTATGAAACAGCTAACGCCGGTTTCTTAGTCAGTTACTTCCTATCCACAATGGGTTGCGAACGTGGTTCCCGTGCCTAAGAAGGATGGTAAAGTACGAATGTGTGGATTACGATCCGAACAAAGCGAGTCCGAAGACGATTTTCCCTTCCTCATATTGATGTTCGTTGACAACACCGCCAAAGATAAGGTTTTCTCCTTCATGGATGGTTTCTCCTACAATCGATCAAATGGCCTCAAGACATGGAGAAGACTACTTTACATAGTGGGCACTTTCGCTACAAGGTTATGCCTCGGACTGAAGAACGCAGCGCCACTTATCGTGGCTATGGTAACATTATTTCATGACATGATTCATCACGAGATAGAGGTCTACGTCGACTGATCGGAAAAATAGCAAGTGTACTATTTTCACCGATGTAGTTATAAAGGGTTTTACCCCAAGTATCGATCATGAGGATTGCGTAGAAAAATACAAGTTATTACACGAAGTCAATTACACAAAAGAGCATAAGGGTGTTGTTTCAAATGATTAACGAAATAGAGTAAAATACTAGGAATTAACTGAAATTAAAACTGAGCTTTTGATAATATGAAGATAATGCTAAGGTGGGGTATGTGATTCATTCTCTAATTCCTCTGGATCAAGATCTCTTTAACAAGTTTATAGAATTCAATTATTTATTCTCAAGGATGCTTTTCCTAAGTCCTTAGTGAAAAGCTTTTGATTTAAAATCCGATTACCTAAGTCCTTAGAGAAATAGAAGAAAACCAAATCATTCAATTATCAAGAATTTCTAAATAACCTTACTATATCCCTAATCCTAGGTGATAATTATAAGGTTCAATTGTATACAAACCTTAACAATCGTAGTCTTACGAACTGTTAACCACATAACAATCCTTATTGATCAGATAAAGAAAACATTGAAAACATTATACAATCGAATTGAATACTACAAACATTAAATCAATGAAATACCTAATCCAGAGTTATTACAGATCGAATCAGGGACACCCCCTAGCATTGGGGGGTTTAGCCTCTCATAATATTCAAGAAACACAAGTGTAAAAGTTTAGACATTACAAATAATGGGAGAACCTTGATCTTCAATGGTGTCCACCGCTGAATCTCTTCGCCTTCCAAAACCTCGTTTCCGTCCTCTTTCTTCTCTCTCGCAATTCTATCTTCTCGATCTCCAAAAGTCCCCGCCTTCTTGTTCTAAAGTTGTTTTTATATCCTCCTTGGTTCAAAGTTGAAATCCTATGCCAAAATACCCTTAATGATTCCCTTGAGTGAGAAAACCGAAATAAATATTCAAGACGCTACATCAACACGGGCCGGTTGCTGCACACGGTGCCCGTGTTGATCTTCTGTCTTGGCATAAATAACACATTTCTAGGCACTTTCTCACACGGGTCAGGTCTCACACGGGTGCCCGTGGTGAATTCTCTCGCTTCAGTTCAAACTTGCTTTTCCAGCCACATTTCAACACGGGTCAGTTGCCCACACGGGTGCCCGTGTTGACCTCCGAACTTTCCCGGCTTCTTTATCCACCGTGCGCCACAAGTTCCTATCTTCCATTGCATCACCCGACAACAACACTACCAACCGAGCATAAAAAGACACCTTTGTAATACTCATAAAGTAAAATATGCGACAACTTCACACAAACAAAAATAAGAAAACTTACTTTAAAACACATGCAAATGCCACTTAGTGTTACCAAGACTATGAGTTCTTGTCGAAAAGGTGCGAAACTTACTAGAAATGGTGACCGATCACAACCCCACACTTATCTCATTGCTTGTCCTCAAGTGATGTATCGAGACGAACAAAGGTCACCGACGAGATTCTTTTTCTTCACAACACAATCAGTTATTCAAAACACCTTCACTTATCAATCGAGTCTATGGCATCCTTCGTCAATCTATCGACCACATTATCACTTCCGAGCACTTGTTCACCGCAAGCTTTTTCACGCCTCACAAACTCTCTCCGGTTAAAGTGTTTACACTCACAGCATACCAAGGCATGCACATTACTTTTAACTTTGGAAACATTCTCGAATCACTACACACAAAGATTACACACACATTCAAGAGGTCTTTGGCTGAAACATGGTTGGTTCTGGGGTAAACAAGGAATTGATAACAAAGGGTTTTGGTGCTCGCATTCATGTTGGTTTCACATATCTACTGTTAGTGGTTTGAATCAAGAATGGGTTTAAGACCTTCGACATCTTGTTTTTAGCTTTTAGAGTCATTCATATGGTCTTTCTGGACAAGTGGGCAAGTGTTATGGAATTTTTCTTCGCTTTGTTTTTCAAACTTTCTCTTGGATTTTCATATTTTTTTTTTCTTTCTTTTTTTTCTTGCCCTTTCTCAATGGTTCACAACCCACACTTAGATTCTTTCGTATTTCAAGAGAATAACATTAATGCCGAGCGATGATATGAATAGTGAATATGTGGGTGGTAACAAAATAACAACAATGAACAAAACGAAAATTACGGCTCTGTGGGGTCGACTATGGACATAATGCATACAGATGGCTAGAAAGGCTCGCCATGTAAAGAAAATTGCCCTGTGTGTCAGAGTGCTCGTGTTAAGAGAACATACGCAAAATCAAAGTGAATAGTGCCATACCGATCGAACTCTCATGTGGACTTATGAATTTGGCTCAAATCTCACCCCAGGTTGCTTACATGCTTCGAGGTGCTCTTGGTGTCATGCGGTTTCCTTTCATCCGAATATACCATACTACCTCTTGGTTCCGTTGATGCTTATGCCTTACCTTCTCCTCTTGATTGTGCCAGCCCGTGGTGCCTCGAAGATCATGGGTGTGTTGTTCAACCAGCTATTTGTTCGCTCCTCCGATTTCCATCAATCACCTGGTAACACCATGACAGCACTGCACCATACAAACTTGAACAAAACCACTTTAAAAAAAAAACAAAAAAAAAGAGAAAGAAAGTAGAACAAACAAACCAAACAAACTAAACTATGAATTCAAAAACACAAAGCAAAGCAATAAATAATAGAATCTCCCCCACACCTGAACCAAACATTGGCCTCAATGTTTTAATTCACATGTGACGGAGATTACCTGGCTTACTGATACTGCGATGGAGGAGGAGGATCCTGTGGAAAGTGCAACATAAGACGTCGCATCATATCCTGGACATCGTCCACCACAGTTCCTTGTCGAAACAGCTTAACACTTTGTCTGGACTGCTCGGCACGGAGAGCAGTAATCTCTGTTTGTACCCACCCTCATTGATCTGGAGTCATGGAGGACGACCCAGCATATTGTTGGCCGTGACCGCCGAGGAGGTGGGATGGTGGTCCGATCCGGAGTGTCATCCTCCATTTCGCCACCGCAAAATTATGAGTATGTGGGGGCTTTGTCCCAAAGATGTACCGTAGCTACATATAACCGCTAGCGGATTTGCAATGTAAATACAATCAGCGGTAGTGCCATAATATGTTGCTCATGACAAATCGTGAGTAGTACCCTACCGAACCACAATCATCCTTTGATTTACAAGAGTTGTCATGTCAATCTTTTACCCGTGATCGAGGGTCTCTATCAAAAGTCGACTATAGTTCAAGTGATCACCTAGTTGAGTGATCATCCCACCCACCGATATTTCCCAAAGGGAAGCATGCCCAACTTGTTTCGGTGGTTAGCAAAAAAGCCGCTATACTCACTCGTCCTACATCAATCATATTATGTAAAGAAAGAGCTCTCTCAGACATACCCCTGCATATCTCCCCGCCTAATAAAGTATAGGCTAGGCTTTGCATATCGAAACAAGGATTATGAATTCCCGTGGCTTTGGCCCTACTAGGTTGTAACCGGGTACCGTGATTCCTCCCAAAATTCAGCAAAGAGGAAAAGTCTCGGTGGGGCCCGTCCAGGATGGTAGTTTAAGGCGCCCAACCTCTTCCATGCATAATGCATGCTTGTGACCAAACATAAAAATTCGAGATCACCATAATACTCCAATTGAGCCATTCCACCGTGTCTCAATTTAAATTCCACTTGCTCAAAAATTCAAGAGTTAGGCCTTCAAAAGTTGGTGCCTCAAATAACATAAATGGCAAGATCCCAATATTGTGAAACATACGATACCCTCATCTTTAAGGCCTAACTTATTAAGTGTTTCAAGACGATATAGCGGTGGAGTAATCTCCACCGAATTAAAACATCATACCTCTCTTTGTGCTCAGTTTAGTGAAGATAATGCCATGGGCATTCTCATCCCGAGTCCCATTTCTCACAAGCGCCGACTAGTAAGCCGGGGCTTCCGCCTTGGTGAGAGGGTTCCAAATCATCTCACTGTATACTGGATTGTTCTTTAGGGGCATGATAAGGTCTCTCAAAAAATGAAAACAAGACACAAACACCACCACAATAGAAAAGAAAACTCGAAAATTAAAATCGCATCTAAATTAAAAAACTAAACCGGAGGAGGTGTAGAGGATGGAGAGTAGAGCAACTTTAATGAATGCACAATGGTGTTTAAGTGAGTGGGTGATGGTGGAAAAGTCATTGAAGATGGAAGTTAGGTTTTCATGGAAAAAGAATGAGAAATGAGAGAGTGGAATAAGGAGAAGAAGAGTTATAAAGGGTGGGTCCATGTAATTAATAAAATTAACTTTTAAAATTTCGACCACACGCAAGACACGGGCGTTCCTCAGAGCACCGTGTTGAACTTCCGAGAACAACACGTGTTTCCCCACACGGGTGCCCGTGTTGATGCCCCGATGCACCAATCTTGAATTATCCTAGCTTTTGACCACGCCGCACCTACCGATCCAAACCTCGACCACCTAAATGAAATAAAATTGAACAAAATAAGAAAATGCGTTAGAATAACATGAGCGTGGGCCCCACAAGCGCTCGCTTAACGTCGATGGCTCGACGCTCACACCCTCATCCGTGAGACGAAATGATCGATCACTCCTCGGCTCCTACCCAAAGGTAGTAGGGCTTCAACCTTTGTCCATTCACTTTGAATACATCCCCATTGTTTGATTTTTAATTTCACCGCCTGTGAGGAAATACTGCTGCATCTACAAACGGACTGCACCACGGATTTCAACTTCCCAGAAAAAGTTTAAGCTTGGAGTTAAATAGAAGCACTAATCGGCAGTAATACTTGAACTCGACTTTGTAGGATTTTGTATCCAAATGCGGATAGCAAGAGTCGCCACCGACTTTTATTTTTATCCAATTAAGGGAAGGTAAAAGTAATGAAAAGACCTTCGTTAGATTCTCAGTTCTGGAGAATGGTTATGAAAAGGGAAGGTATTAGCACCCCTTTCCATCCGTGAAGTTATCTACGGCTCTTAGTTGCTCTAGATCACTTTTTAAAATTGCTTTCTGTGTGTTTGACAAAATGTTTTGAAAAAGGTATTTCGCTTTGACTTTGTAATGACTCATGTAGGAGTGTATACAAAGTGTTCGGAAATGTTTTTGTTTTGAAAAGAATTTGAACTTTGAAAAAGTGTGGTGAAAAGCATTTGATAGAGCAAGCAACTAAAAGACTTATTTACCCACCTGTAATTGGTCGTTTTGTTGTACTCTACATTCCTTTAGAATAGCGCTAGCCATACCATTAGTTAGTAGGTAGCTCCATTCTTGGATGTATGGGGACATTCAAGGGACATCGATGGCCATAGAACAACTTGAGGAAGTATCCTAGCACATTCAAGGGACTATCATCATTTTCGTAGGCGACAATCGAGGGTCAAGATCATGTATTCGGAGGCGACGTCGTGGGTCTTATGATCTTTGTATGAAGGGACTATGATGATTTGTTTTGAAGGCAACGGTGCTAGAATACCTCACGCTCGAGGGACATGACCATTTTGAATTCGCAAAGGCAACGAGAGAGAATTACCCTAAGGGTGCGTGTATGAAAGAAGTGTTGAATTCAATATGTTATCTTGAAAATTAGTGGGCTATGTCCAATTATTATCTTGCCATACACGCCTAGTTACTAATACTTATAGGGTGCGGAAAGTAAAATGCGGAATGTAAAAGCGGAAATGTAAATGTCCTACGCTATTACAAGGCTTTGGGGAAGATACATAATTTAAAATGGAAATAAAGTCCTAATTAAAACTATTACAACCCATGAGCAATTACATTATTGGAAAATAGAATGATAAAATGGTAAAGAGAAAATCGCCTCGAATCGGATCAACCTCGCAAAAAGAAGAAATCTAAAATGCAATATGAATCGAACAAGAGAAAAAATGTTAGAAAATGCAAGTTTTAATATGGGAAAATTACTACATGCTGGAAATAAGATAAATAAGCTAAAATAATTTTTGGGATTTTTGAAAATATTTAATAATTAAATGCAATTAAAAGTGAATTAAATGCAAAAATATAAATAAAATAAATATGCATGCAAAAATATGTTTTTAATTTATTAAATTAAATAAAGATTTTCAGAATATAAATGCAAAAAGAAAATATTTTTGGTAAACTTTTAATGCGTAAATTAAATATGAAAAGAAATTAAAATATAATGCAAAAATATTAGAAAATAAGAAAATGTGAAAAGTTTGTAAATTGTAAAATACATCGCCATGGTGGAATCGAATGGGACACCAGCCTCAACCTTGAAAACCCACTCCTTGCTATCTCGAACCAACGCGCCACTGCTCGAAACGGGTTGAGTGGGATTACACGCCGCCGCTCTCCGCTTCCTCCCGCCAAACTTCATCTCCAACCTTTTCAATTTTTGAAAACATAGCTGGCCTCAGGCGACGCTTATAGCCTTTACCCACTTGATTATTTTAGAAGTTACATCCCCGCTAAATCAAAAGTCCAAATACGCAATATAAATTTGTTATGAGGACCCATCGATTGCTTTAACCTCCTCGAATCAATATGGCTTTGGTTTTGGCCAATTTTCCCTCGAATCGTCGATCCCAATTCGTAGCTCGAAACCTAACAATGGTAGATTATGATTCGGTACTTAAAATCAAATCGACTTATACATAAACATTCTAAACATCAACACGAACAAGAATATGCGATCAAAATGTATTTACAATGAATCATAGAAATCGAGTTTTGATAAAAGTGATGCAAACCGTGATTGTTCTTTCGCGATTCTTGATGGATTTGTGATCTGTAAGGGTCCGGAGGAATCAATAGACCTGTGAAGCGATTACAGTGCTTAGAATTGGTTGAATCGAAACAAAACCCAAATGCATTGTCTTGTAACCACGGTTTTTCTTGAGTTAGTTAGGTTTCAAGCAATTTTTTCGCCCTTTGCAATAGGTATGCATCAAGTATATATGCTGGATGGATTTGGGATTGATTTGGGAAAGAATTGATCAATATTCAATGGAAATCAATTTTGATTTTGTCCAAAATCAAATTTTCAAAATTTGATTAATTCTCAATCCAATCTTGCCAAATTTGATTTAATTTCGAAAATTGCCGCATTGGTGAGTTACTTGAGTCCCAAGAAAAGAATAAAAATCAATTCAATTAATTTTGATTTTATAATTTATTTTAAAATTTAATTTGTATTTAAATGAATAAATTCAAAATTAAATAGAAAAATAAATCAAAAATTCATGGCATTGGGCTTGGATATTCCTAATTGTATGAGGAATAAGTTAGATGAAGAAAAGTAGGCCCATTTGCAAAAGATTTGATTTTTTGAAGTATCTCTCTTGTGCATTCTTTCAAAATTGCCCAACTTGTGAATGGTGCATCTTGCTCAATTTTCCACATTTTGAGTGTTCTTGGACTTTTGAAAGCTCTAAGAGTCCTCTAAACAATGTCTTTGGTCTCATCTCAATTGGAGTTACCATGCTCAATATATCTTCAAAACAAAAAGTTGACTTTTGTTGACTTTGAAAATGACCTCAGAATGTTTTGAGCTATACCTCAAATGAAGCATTTTTGGACATTCTTGTGAGACATGAAGAGAGAATTGAATTTTCTTCAAAACAAGAGGTGGTGGTGGAAAATTCTGAGAAAGTATGAGAGTTATGATCAGTCAAAGTTCGCTTGACTTTTCACCTAAACCCTAATTTAGAAAGTTTGACTTTGAGCAAATCTTGAATTTTCTTGATGAATCATGATCAACCCTTGATCAAAAATGATGAATATAACTTCAAAATGAGGATGCTGACCAAAATTATGATGTTTGATCGTATGTTGACCATGCTTGACTTTTGTCCAATACAACCGATTTTCAACCATCCGAGCAATTGTCCTGAGGAAACTTGACTTGGAGGCTTGAAACTTGACATGGAGAATCTTTGAAGCATAAGAGGAGGCATGAAGGCCATTGAGATGTTGGAACCATCTTGACTTCGAGATACCAAACCCTAGTTTGGGTTGATTGTCTAGGAGAGAGTTTGTCCGATCAACTCGAGGAATCCTTGAGTATGGATGTATGAAATCTCTTGAGTAGATGGAGGCAAATTTTGGGGTACGACAAATGCCCCTGCTCAATCTTCTAATCGGAAGGGTTAGATCGACACTGCCTTCGTGACCTGGAGGGAAGATGATCAACACCGAGTACACCGAAAATTTGTAATCACCGCAGTGGATGATGCGGAATGGGATTACAGATGCCATTTGGATACTACGGAGGATGAGTCGATTTAGACTCCTGGAATGTTGATAGGAGAATTGACGGAGATGGGCTTAAGATGCCATTTGGAAAGATCGATGTTGGGAGTGAGCCGCACGCTAGGCTCGTAGTCGCTTTCCGGAAGGAGCATGGAGACGGGCTTAAGATGCCATCCGGAGGAGTCGTGACGTTAGACTCGTGTTCACTTTGAATGAGGTTATTGTTTTGCATTGATTTTAACCATATATGCAGATTCCTCGAAAGTGGAGAAATGTTGATAAATGGCCGAGATGGGCTTAAGATGCCATCCAACGCAATCCGAGTCTGCACGCTAGACTCAGAAGCTTTGCTGATAATAGGAAGAGTCGAATAAATCTCGTGTCGATTACCGAGGGAGATTGTAGTTGGCAAAATGTGGATAGCTTCCGTGCAAGATCGGTGTTGATCCATTGCCTCATTCGGAGGACAGAGGCGGTCTGATAGTTTTCCGCCGATTCGTGGCTTAATCCCGGACCTACCGTCGGAGGACAACCAAAGCGTCTTTCATATAGTTTTCCCGCCGATCGGGCTTAATCCTGACTGCGTCGGAGGACAAATCGGTCTTCGATTGTTTTCCGCCGATCTGGGCTTAATCTTGACCCGCTTACATGTAAGGATCTAATTGCTTTGGAGAAAACAAGAGGAACTTTGATAGAATATTGGTTAGAAAAGTATGATGCATGATGTTGTATAAGGAATGACATATGCATGAATTATGACTTTACGAGTAATTTATGAATGATAGATGTTGTGGTATTTCAAAACATATCCATCTTGAAGAAGATGCGATATTTTGTTTGAGGATTTCGACTACTTGGGAATCGAGTGTGGAAGTCCGCTTTGAAGGAGAAGAAAGATACCCGGATTCCTCCGATGCACTATCCGACCAAGTCTTGGGCCCAGATATTGTTGAGGAAGGTAGAGATTTGGAGGCTCTGTTGTTGAGATCTCATATATGGACCCCACTGAGGAAAACTGGAGGCTATCCGTTGGGGTCTTTGTATGTAGATCCGCTGAGGAAATTTAGGAGGCGCGATCGATTCGGTGTAGATCTCACCGAGAGCATTTGATAGTTTCCGGAGACCGGCTGGAAAAGTCAGAACGTGTTGTAATCTCCGGGTCGGGGAACGAAGATGTAGGTTCCTCCGATGCACTATCTCGACCAAGTCTCGAGTCTGGATATTGCCGCGGGGATAAGGCGGATCGAGATACCGGGATAAATACTTGATCGGGAGTGAGGTGTTACCATTGGAGACCATGTAACATTACTTAGTCGAGTGGAATTGCACTGTGGATTCCCTTTGCTCACTGGGAAGTCAGGTTGTGAGGACACCTTTGCAGTGGATCATGCTCTGGGGAATGCTTGTGACTTTCGTCGTCCCAATTCCCGAGCCAGTAAGTACTTTTGTATGTTCACTTTTCATATGTTTGCGATTAGATTATTATTGTCAAACGCGATAATCATTCAAAACAAACGTTGGACTTATTGCAAACGATAAAAGTGAAAATTGTAAGAGAAAGAACTTGCATTTATTTGAAATGTATGGCCAAGTAGTTTTGTACACAAGAAAAGTAAAAGCTGCGGGAAACAATCTGTTAAGTTCCAACTCGCTAGTACTATATATTTCAACTATCTCATCTCCTGCCAAGAGAAAGTGAGTAGGACCGATCTCGCCATTTGAACCTTGAAATTCGATAGTAGTCTAGAAGTGTGATCCTGAAGAGACATAGTCGACGCTTAAATCCTAACTTTTGCCTAAACCGCCTTTTCGGTTTTCACCACCGGATATTTTGCCCAAGCCGCCTTTCGTGTTTTCGACTCTCCGTGTACATGTTTTGTATATATCCCAATTTTGCCCGAACCTTTGTCTGCCAGATGCGCTTATTTTTGCCTAGGTTCTGCCCACCTAGCGGGTCTCTTTATGCGTAGTATTTTGACTATGTCTCAAGGCTTGGTGGTGGGAAGTCTTCACCATCCATGGTGCTACATCATAGTCTACCGAAAACACTGCTTTGACTACAAAATGGTCCCATGTGGGAGTCCATTTGCCCCTCGATCACCTTGTGGAAGAATGATGCGCTGACTACTAGATCACCGACTTGGTAGACTCGGGTGTTTGACCTTCTTGTTAAATGCCCGATCATTCGCTTCGTAAATCCTGTCCATGGCAGATGGACGCGAGTCGCTTCTCATCAATCAAATCCTGGGTCAAGGCTAGTCTGATCCAATCGCCTTCGCTAACTCGCCTTGAGGACTCGGTTGAGGGTATCCGAACCTCGATGGGTAAGACGGCCCATACCGTATACAAGAGAGAGGGGTTGCCCCTCGGACGCTCTGTGTAGTGCGACAACCATGAAGAGCAAATGTTAACATCTCATGCCAATCTTTGTACGCCATTGTCATTTCTCAGATAATCTTCTTAATGTTCTTGTTACGGCTTCCATCGCGCCATTCATCTTAGGTCATGAGAGAAGAGTTGGTTTCTCAAATATGTATTTTATCGGCTCCATCTTGAAATCAACAAAGTAGTGTGAGTCAACATATACTGCCTTAGTCGGCGAAGCCCAAGTTTGTAAGTTTTCGAGCTGTGAGTATCTTGTTTCACAACAAACTTTTGCTAAGGTAGTATATTGCATGCTTTTTCGACCGACTTGTCATGTTGCCCAACACACACCCCATTGAGTTCTCTAATAATCGCCAAGTACATGATAAGAGGTCTTCCTTCGGCAATCGGATATGAGGATTCAGGTACCCTTGATTTTGTCAAAGCGATCCGCAACCCCCATTCCACTACTTGATCTTTCTTAAGTAACTTGAAGATTGGTTCACGTGTGCAATGAATCTGAAATGTAGTTTAATCGCCCAAGAAACCCCGACTTCATATGGGCGCCGACATTTCTTGAATAGCTTTAACCTTCGCAGGGTCAACCTCAATACCTTTACCATCGACAACAAACCCCAGAGTTTTGATCTCGACCCAAGGTGCACTTAGGATTGAGTCTCACTGGCCCACTCTTCAATCTATCAAACAGCTTTGTAGATGATCGAGATGTTCTTCCTCAGTCTGTGAGCGAGCTATCATGTCGTCGATGTAGACCTCTATCTCGTGATGAATCATGTCGTGAAACAATGTCACCATGGCACGCTGATAAGTGGCACCCGCGTTCTTTAGTCCGAACGGCATAACCTTGTAGCGTAAAGTGCCCCACCGTGTAACGAAAGTAGTCTTCCATGTCTTCGTGAGCCATTTTAACTGACAGAAACGGAGAAACCATCCATGAAGGAGAAAACCTTATGCCGAGCGGTGTTGTCAACCGTAACATCGATATGAGGGAGTGGGAAATCGCCTTCTGACTCGCTTTGTTCGATCTCGTAATCCACACATTCGTATCTTGCCATCCTTCTTAGGTACGGTACCACATTTGCAACCCACTGGGATAAGAGGTGACATTTAAGAAACCAGCTGAACCGCTTCATGACTTTGGCTTTGATTTTCTCCGACATCTCGTGACGCATGCGACGAACTTTCTGCTTTCACCGAGAAAACCTTCTTTGTTGGCAATCGTGCACTACGATATCAATGTCCAACCCTCGCATGTCTCGTATGACCAAGCAAAACCTCAATATAGTCTCGTAGCATCCTAACCAACCTTTCTTTAACACCGCCTCAAGACCCGCCTCCTATCTTCGATCTCTTTCTTGTCTTCGCAAGACTCCAAATTCACAACCTCAACTTGCTCTTCGTGGTGGTCAGATAACTCGCTTCTTCTTGTCAGAAACGGCAAGTTCTCCTGCACTTCACAATCTTCCTCACTTCGCCTTCGGCTTGGTAGATCGGATTATCAAGTCATATTTATCACTAGCATAGTCATGTATTAACTAGACTCGGAGACCACTGTATCACGGGTGTGTAAGAACACATAGCTTTTGAAGGGGTGATAAAGTAAAGAAAGAAAACAAACAATTGAATGCAAAAGTCCAACGATTTATTGAATGAGAATACGCAAACGACAAATAATAACCCTCAGAACGAGCCATGATGCCCAAGGCACTAGGCTTTCAAAGTTTATTGTTCAAAACATAAAGAAATACGAAAAGCAAAACAAAACAAGAGCAATCCCCGACTAAAGGAGATTGGTATGACGCCTTCGCCTTCCAATCACGAGCCCATGATCCGGAGTCGAAGATCCACTTATGATGTCGCCTGTCGCCTTCTTCATAGCATGGATTCCACTTTGGCTGATGCGAAAGGAAGTTGCACGCTCGCGTATCATCTTCGACCCTTGATGAAGCCTAAACCATTTTGTCGGATTTGAAAGGAAGATCGTGAGTCTGACCCCAAACAAGACTACTTCCTTGTTCAACAAAGAGCTTGAGCATCTTTCAATGAGGCCATTCTAGGCTGAGCTTATGAACTCAGAGTGACGGGAGAGTCAACAGTGCATGACTGGGTATTGTTTCAAAAGCTTGACAGGGAGTCTCAAGAATTCACCCTCCATCTCAAGGTATCGGAATGACCTGAGATGACCGACCATATACTCTTCTTCACCACATACCAGAACGACTTCCCTTTCACCGGTACTTCAGCTTCAAGGTAGAGGTAATGGCCGCCCCATGTATCCAAGGGCCCAAGTAGGCAAGAGTAGGGTCGGACGGATGTCCATGACAAAGAAAGGAGTTAAAAGTCCGGGAACCGACTTTAACAGCAGTAGTGAGCCTCCAAGCACCGGCGCTAGAACCATCAAAAGCCCTCACAATAATGTCACTGGTCTCGTAATCCAACCTTCGACATCAAGTCGATCAAAAGCGCCTTCGTAGGATATTCAGAGCGTAACCGTATCAACCAACACGTGAGATGTGGTAGTACCCTTGCATTCAATGTAGATGCAAGGCTTTGTTATGTTTCTTTCCCGCAGAGTCAAATCAAGATCGAGAAACCTAGTTGTTGGCAGCCGTGCTAGCAATACAAACTTCGAACGATCTGGTAGTGTCTTATGCACATGAGCATTCTTCGTAAACTTCACCAAGGCATTAGCATGAGCCCGGAGCACAAGAGCAAGAGCAAGCATGGAGATCTTGGACGAGTCTCCTCAACTGCTCCACAACATTGTAATCACTCTTCTTGATGATCTTCGTAATTTCTCCATTTCTTGTTTGAGGTGTCTTCTGAACTTCCTTGGTACTGGTCAAGGTGATGAGCCATCGTTCTTTCCCTCTAGTGGATATTGGTGGAGTATAAGGAATGCGAGCTGAGTCGCAATGTCTTTTGAGGAGAGATCTCGGAGAGAATACCCTTCCGCTTGTCACCTTATCGATCCGTGATGTTGTCGTCGAATATAAGCTCCAACAAAGAAGATCTTCAATGGTCGAGGATCTTGCTTGACACCATGATAGTAAATATCACCCATAGTTCCAAGGGATAGCCTTGTCGAGGAATATGGAACCGGGTCTGAGAAGTACGATGAGAGGTGCCACCTAGGCACAGATCAAGCAGAGGAAATTTTATTGTGTTAACATCAAGATAGTCTTCTGGGAAATCGCCACCCCATCCGGTCGCCTTAACATCTTCAATAGGAATCTTGTAACTATCGTGAATAGTGTACTTCACCATGTAATCATACTTTCCACTGGGCGCCCCAAGGTATCCCACAGATGGTACAGCTGCTCAGATTGTCAATCTTCAACTTAGACATTTCTTCACACACCCGCATGTGGTTTCGTAAATAGTACCTCACGGCTATCCATCATGCACTAAACACGCCTTCTCAACCAAGCACAACCATCAGCGGATGGGCACCAACGACAATTCCTGCATCCCGATTGACACCGCTTGCAACAAATTCTTCTTAATACCATCGAGGAATGGTCAAGTCATCTATGTTGAAGAACATAAGTATCACCAACAAAGATTGGAACCCTTGTCATGGTTAGCATAGCGCATTGATCACATCTCGAGTCTCAACAGGAGGATCAAACTCAATCTTAGCTTCAATCATATCTTGAATCTTGTTCTTCAGAGCCCAACAATTGTCGTTGTCCTGGCCTCCTGGAATGGTAAGCACACTTAGCATTAGGATTGTACTGGAGAGGAAGTGTTGACATTCGAGGAGGATCCCTCAAGGTAATCACCATGCTCAACATGTGTTACAAGGCTCATGGCTAAGGCATGTCGATCTTCGAAACTGCCTCGCTGCTGCTCGTTACGCTGCGGCCGTCTCACCGAGGTCAGGCCGATGTAGGATCGAGATCACAACCGCCTCCACGATTGAGCACGGTCGGTCTTGGCTCGGCTTTTCCGACCACACAAGATTGGCTTCTTTCTTACCACCAAAAGATTTCTTCGCAAAGATTTGAAGATGACTCCACGAATCTTCCCACTTTGATACCACTTTCAATGCGCTTTGTCAATTTCACCGTGAACTGATGAAGAATTTCCAATCGATGATTGAAGAATGGGCCCGCTGTTCCCATAAACATATCAACCAACTCCCTATTGGACAAGGGTGGTTGAACTCGCTCGCTAGATCTCTCCATTTTCGAGCATACTCTTGAACTTCTGTCACGACCCATAGACATGCTTTGTAGTTGCATGCGAGTGGGTGTCAATTCAAGATTGTACTCATAATCAGAAAGCATCACCAAATCACTCCACGGATACTGGCCATTCTCTAGCCGATAGTACCATTCCAACTGGTTCCGATAAACTCTCTTGAAAATAGTGCATCCACAACTTTCATCGGTGGGGATTGATCTTTTGGACATAGGACTTCAAATGCAGCTTTGGGCAAGACATGCCATCATATTTGGCAAAAGTAGGAACTTTGAACTGGGAGGAATCACAACACCGTGAACAAGACTCGATCATCAAAGTTCAATTTCGACATCTTCGTGTTTTCCACAAGATTCGACGATCTTCAAGTTGCTTGTACTTGTCATCTTCCTCGTAGTATCGCCATTATCATAGTCTTTTCAGCTCATGCCGGCTGCCTTCTCCTCACCCTTGTTACTTTGCTCGCCTTCCTTTGAAACTTCCTTCCGAGAGCTCAATACGGCCGACCACCCTTAGGACCACCTTGCGCTGGCCCATGTTGAGGAGACCAACAACCTTCTTTTCTCATTGATGAGCTTCTTCAAGTCTTCTTGGCCTTGGACCAGCCGGTGAACATCTCTTGAAACCGAGCATTCTGAGCCAAGATCTTTGACAGATCTGCTCAAGAGCCATTTCGCTAAAATAAATAGAGCAAATGAGAAAACCAATTCCAATGTACCGTGATGCAATGTTATGCTATGATATGCAATGTTTATGAATGCAATGCAATGTTTTCAAGGACCTTAGAGATTTAAATTTGTTAAACAAGCAATGAACAAACATTTATTAGTACTTTTCATTATTCTTTTAAGTACAAGAGATAGTTCAAAACAAATAAAAGAAAACATAAACATCCTAAAGCTCTAAGTCTCCCATGGGCGCCCTCTTGGTGCCGATGTAGGCATTGATGTTTCGCCTCCTCATGAAGTAGCTTTGTCAATTCTAACACTTTCTTCTCGCCATGAACACCGAGCTTCAAAGGTATCCTTCTTCTTGTCGAATCCGTAATCTCTTCAAGTCTTCAAAATCAGAGGCATGTCAGATGGAGAACAAGATAGGTACGCCACCTATAGCAACAGTTCCATAATTATGTAAACAGCGTGAATGGCATCATGAGGTTTTGAGCCCGAGCTCGCACTCCATTTGAGGTAAGGTTCCCAAGGAATGGAGTTCGGTGCCCCAAAGTCTTGGTATCGCCTCTTTACCATGCCCCAAGCGTGTATGAACCTTCGCTTGCACTCGAGATCGTGATTGTAATCGAACACAATATCTTGAGAGAAGCATATCATGTGGACCATTTCTTCGAGCAAAACCAAACCGACGAGAGCTAGAGAAGGGTTATAAGTAATACCTCCTCTTATACCAAGGAGTGGTACATTAGGAATTCTCCACAACGCCATGAAGGTGAAGTCCTTTGAGAGAAAAGATTCCAACGGATATATGAATGAGAGAGTGACATTAGCCTTGAGACCATCTCAACCTTTGTTCGCTCTTCAAAATCGATGGAGGAAGGTGCTAAATAAACCACCTTGAAAGTAACGGTATACAACACATGAGAGTTCCTTGTCTTTGATAGTACGCGTGAGAGAATGTAGGATGTCTCCAAGTAGGGTAGGCACATGATTAAGAAATAATTTGATGGCATTGATGTCATGAATTGATCCGAGTTAGGAATAGAACCAAACCATAAATTAGAAAGGCCACAATATTCTCAAATGCATGGAAACTCATAACTTTGAGGAATTCCTGCTTTCTTGATTAAGAACTGGAAAGTAAACCCTTAACTCCACTTCTAGTTTCCCAATTGGCTTCGATATCTCGAACGCTAAGTAAGGTCGATGCAATGTCTTCGCACTTAGGAACCTTTTCCAAACCAAGAATGGCATTTGGTCAAGAATAGGTACCCCAAGTAGCTTAGAGAACTCTTCTAAGGTAGGAACCAATCGATAACCGAAAATGTAAAGCAATGGTGCTTTGATCAAAGAACCGGAATAAGACATGCATCATATCTTCTTCAAAACCGAGATAACCAAGTCAAGTAGATAACCATGTCTTTTGATGAATCGAGCATGGTCGGAAATTCAAACCAATTTTTGAGTTGAGAAGGGATACCCATGAAGTTGATTCGATAATCTTTCTAGAAGCCATAATCCCTATAAACAACAAAAGATAAATCCCTAGGTCCTTGAAATAGTTAGAAATGATATGCAATGCGGATGATGTCATGATGTCATGTTTAGCACACACAAACAATTCACACAATGAGCCTAGGTTTAAGGCTTGCATGAGGTATAGGTGATTACCCTACCCAAAAGTTTGAGTTGGTTCATCCCGCCCTATAATAGTAACCGTTCTAGAAATCTCATATCATAGATCTTTCTCAGGCGCTTATTTCAATACCACGTGGTCAATCGAAAATGTCCCAAAAGTCTAATCTCAATGAGCGTAGCATCGAGTATCAACCAACCTCGGTCTACACCAAAGCCGGCCATCTCACTACCTTCTAATGGCTAAGATGGGTCAATTAAGGTTCTAAAAGTTTAGTTAGCTGATGACACCACGCAGAAGCCAAATACTATCTTCAACTTGGGAATGAAGAGTATCGGACAACCAAAGTGTCACGCTAACGTAGCCATCATGTTGACCGCTTAGTTATACATCTAGCTGGTCATGATGATCTAATGCCACTTACCTAAAAGGAAACCCGATCCGGTGTAGGATCCCCAACAATATAATACCCAAGCAACCCTTAAAGATAAAGCATACAAGTCAAACAAAAGCAAAAATGATCTAGAAATCCCTAAGGCAATTCTTTTTAGGCAATTTCAGCAGTCGCCAGCCTGTAATACTGAACCGACTTTGTAGGATTTTTGTATCCAAATGTGCGGATAGCAAGAGTCGCCACCGACTTTTATTTTTATCCAATTAAGGAAGGTAAAAGTAATGAAAAAGACCTTCGTTAGATTCTGAAGTTCGGGAGAATGGTTATGAAAAGGGAAGGTATTAGCACCCTTTCCATCCGTAGTTATCTACGGGCTCTTAGTTGCTCTAGATCACTTTTAAAATTGCTTTCGTGTGTTTGACAAAAATGTTTTGAAAAAGGCATTTCGCTTGACTTTGTAATGACTCATGTAGGAGTGTATACAAAGTGTTCGGAAATGTTTTTGTTTTGAAAAGAATTTGAACTTTGAAAAAGTGTGTGGTGTGAAAAGCATTTGATAGAGCAAGCAACTAAAAGACTTATTTACCCACTCGAATTGGTCGCTTTGTTGTACTTTACATTCTTTAGAATAGCGCTAGCCATACCATTAGTTAGGTAGCTCCATTCTGGATGTAAGCGGACATTCTGAAGGACATCGGATGGCCATAGAAGGCAACTTGTAGGAAGTATCCTAGCACATTCGAGGACTATCATCATTTTCGTAGGAGACAATCGAGGGTCAAGATCATGTATTCGGAGGCGACGCCGTGGGTCTTATGATCTTTGTATCGAAGGGACTATGATGATTTGTTTTGAAGGCAACTAGAATACCCTACGCTCGAGGGACATGACCATTTTGAATCTCAAAGGCAACGAGAGAATTACCCTAAGGGTGCGTGTGTGAAAGAAGTGTGTTGAATTCGTAATATGTTATCTTGAAAATTAGTGGGCTATGTCCAATTATTATCTTGCCATACACGCCTAGTTACCAACAAATAGGGTGGAAAGTAAAGCGGAATGTAAAAGCTTAAATGTAAATGTCCCACGCTATTACAAGGCTATACATAATTTAAAATGCGAAAATAAAGTCCTAATTAAAACTATTACAACCCATGAGCAATTACATTATTGGAAAATAGAATGATAAAATGGTAAAGAGAAAATCGTTCTCGAATCGGATCAACCTGTATAAAAAGAAGAAATCTGAAATGCAATATGAATCGAACAAGAGAAAAATGTTAGAAAAATGCAAGTTTTAATATGGGAAAATTACTACATGCTGGAAATAAGATAAATAAGCTAAAATAATTTTTGGGATTTTTGAAAAGATTTAATAATTAAAATGCAATTAAAAGTGAATTAAATGCAAAATATAAATAAAATAAATATGCATGCAAAATATGTTTTTTAATTTATTAAATTAAATAAAGATTTTCAGAATATAAATGCAAAAAGAAAATATTTTTTGGTAAACTTTTAATGCAGAAATTAAATATGAAAAGAAATTAAAATATAATGCAAAAATATTAGAAAATAAGAAAAATGTGAAAAGTTTGTAAAATTGTAAAAATACACTGCCATGGCTGGGAATCGAACTGGGGACACCAGCCTCAAACCTTGAAAACCCACTCCCTTGCCATCTGAACCAACGCCATCGTTCGAAACGGGTCGAGGGGATTACACGCTGGCTCTCCGCCTTCCTCAGCCCAAACTTCATCTCCAACCTTGAATTTTTGAAAACATAGCCGCCTCGGCACGCTTATAGCCTTTACCCACGGATTATTTCCGTAGTTACATCCCCAAAATCAAAAGTCCAAATACGCAATATAAATTTGTTATGAGGACCCGATCGATTGCTTTTAACCTCCAATTCAATATGGCTTTGGTTTGGCCAATTTTCCCGAATCGTCTCGATCCCAATTCGTAGCTCGAAAACCTAACAATGGTAGATTACGACCGTACTTAAAATCAAATCGACTTATACGTAAACATTCTAAACATCAACACGAACAAGAATATGCGATCAAAATGTATTTACAATGCGTGAATCATAGAAATCGAGTTTTGATAAAAGTGATGCAAACCGTGATTGTTCTTTTCGCGATTCTTGATGGATTTGTGATCCGTAAGGGTCCTGAGGAATCAATAGACCTCCGTAGCGATCATGGTGCTTAGAATTGGTTGAATCGAAACAAAACCCAAATGCAATTGTCTTGTAACCACGCTTTTCTTGAGTTAGGTTAGTTTTTGGCAATTTTGCAATTGGTATATCCATCAAGTATATATGTTGGATGGATTTGGGATTGATTTGGGAAAGAATTGATCAATATTCAATGGAAATCAATTTTGATTTTGTCCAAAATCAAATTTTCAAAATTTGATTAATTCTCAATCCAATCTTGCCAAATTTGATTTAATTTCAAAATTGTCGGCATTGGTGAGTTACTTGAGTCCCAAGAAAGAATAAAATCAATCTTTCAATTAATTTTGATTTTATAATTTATTTTAAAATTTAATTTGTATTTAAATGAATAAATTCAAAATTAAATAGAAAAATAAATCAAAATTCATGGCATTGGGCTTGGATATTCCTAATTGTATGAGGAATAAGTTAGGATGAAGAAAAGTAGGCCCATTTGCAAAGATTTGATTTTTTTGAAGTATCTCTTTGCATTCTTTCAAAATTGCCCAACTTGTGAATGGTGCATCTTGCTCAATTTTCCACATTTTTGAGTGTTCTTGGACTTTTGGAAAGCTCTAAGAGTCCTATAAACAATGTCTTTGGTCTCATCTCAATTGAGTTACCATGCTCAATATATCTTCAAAACAAAAGTTGACTTTTGTTGACTTTGAAAATGACCTCAGAATGTTTCGAGCTATACCTCTCAAATGAAGCATTTTTTGACATTCTTGTGAGACATGAAGTTGTAGAGAATTTAATTTCCTTCAAAACAAGAGGTGGTGGAAAATTTCGAAAGTATGAGAAAGTTATGATCACCAAAGTTCATTGACTTTTCACCTAGAAACCCTAATTTAGAAAGTTTGACTTTGAGCAAATCTTGAGTTTTCTTGATGAATCATGATCAACCCTTGATCAAATGATGAATATAACTTCAAAATGAGGATGCTTGACCAAAAATTATGAAGTTTGATCAGATATGTTGACCACAGCTTGACTTTTTGTCCAATACAACCGATTTTCAACCATCCGAGCAATGTCTCGAGGAAACTTGACTTGAGGCTTGAAACTTGACATGGAGAATCTTTGAAGCATAAGAGGAGGCATGAAGGCCATTGAGATGTTGGAACCATCTTGACTTGAGAGATACCAAACCCTAGTTTGGGTCGATTGTCAGAGAGAGTTTGTCCGATCAACTCTCGAGGAATCTCGAGTATGGATGTATGAAATCTCGAGTAGATGGAGGGAAAATTTTGGGTATGACACGGCCTTCCCAAAAGTCTTCTTCTTGATGATTCTTTGATCATGCCACTGTGTTTGTTCTTTGTACATCTTTGCATTTTCATAAGCTTGATCTCGAAATTCCTCTAACTCATGTAGTTGAAGAACACGAGACTCACCGGCTTTACAATATCGTAATTAAGGAATTTAGAATCCAAAACGCCTTGTGTTCAAGCTCGAGTGGTAAGTGGCAAGCTTTACCATAAACCAACCGATAGGGTGACATGCCTATGGGCTTTTGAATGCATCTCCGTATGCCCATAATGCATCTTCAAGCTTCATAGCCCAATCTTTCAAGCACCTCACGCCTTTTCGAGGATCCGCTTATTTGCCCTGCTTGATACTGACCGACCACTAGTCTGAGGGTGGTAAGGTGTTGCAATCTTGTGCTTCACATTATACTTCTTCACAGATTCTCCATCAACTTATTCAAGAAATGAGTACCTTCATCGCTATGAGTGTTCTGGGCACAATCAACTGAGAAAATGTTGTTTTGAGGAAATTCACTACCACCTTAGCATCATTCGTAGGAAGAGCCACCGCTCAACCCACTTAGAGACGTAGTCCACCGCTACAAGGATGTAGTTTTTCCCAAAGGATGGTGGAACGGTCCCATGAAATCAATACCCCACACATCAAATAATTCCACTTCAAGTATACCCTTCCGAGGCATCCGATTTCTTTTGAAATATTCCTGCTCTCGACACCGCCGCATTCTTTCACAATGCTTTGAGTGTCTTTGAACAATGTAGGCCAATATAACCTGATTGTAAAACTTTGCAGCCGCTGTCACCACCGAAATGCCTCCATATTCGAGTCATGGTATGCTTTTAGCACATCCCTTTGTTCCTCCTGCACGCATCTTCTAATCAAGCCATCTATTCCCTTCTTGTATAAGAATGGATCATCCCACAAGTAGAACCTGCAATCATGTAAAACTTTTTCTTCTGTTATAGTCAAAATCATCGTGGATAATACCACCACCGTATAGTTCGTGATAGTCGGAAAACCAAGGCACACCAATAACAATGAGGATATGTTCATCTCGCGAACTCGTCCTTTATTGGGCGCAGATCTTCGTTTCTTCAATAGGTGCCATTTGAGACAAGTGATCGGCCATAGTGTTTTCAGACCCTTTCTTGTCACGAATTTCCACATCAAACTCCTGAAGGAGTAAGATCCATCTTAGCAATCTTGGTTTAGAGTCCTGTTTAGCAAAAAGATACTTCAAGGCAGCGGGTCAAGATAAACAATGACTCGAACCCAATGATATTGCCTGAATTTATCAAAGGCATAAACAACCGCTAACAACTCCTTTTCGGTGGTTGCATAATTCATCTGTGCAGGGTTCAACACATGACTAGAGTAGTAAATGACATGTAATAATTTTTCTCTACGCTGTCCTAGAACCGCCCCTATTGCAATATCACTTGCATCACACATGATCTCGAAGGTAGAGACCAATTAGGGGCTACAACAATTGGTGCCAACACTAATTTTTGCTTTATTTTGTCAAATGCTACGGCACACTCGTTATCAAAATTAAAGGTTTTGTCCTTAACTAAAAGCGTAGTTAAAGGTTTTGCTATTTTAGAGAAGTCTCTTATGAATCATGTAAAACCCGCATGCCCTAAGAAGCCTGATACCTTTTCATTCATGGAGGAGGCAATTTTGCTATGACTTCTATCTTGGCCTCGGTCAACTTCTATTCCTTTATGAGAAATTTTGTGTCCCAAAACTATACCTTCACGCACCATAAAGTGACACTTCTCCCAGTTGAGGATTAGGTTGGTCTGTTGGCACCTTTCTAACACAAGAGCAAGGTTAGTTAAACAATTATCAAAAGACTTACCAAAACCGAGAAGTCATCCATGAATACTTCCATATGCTCACAAGCATATCGGCAAAATAGATTGCATGCATCTTTGAATGGTCATGCTATAACCCGAATGGCATTCTTCAAGCAAAACACCAAAAGGGCAAACGCGGTCTTCTCTTGGTCTCGTGTGCGCATTTATCCGATTGTACCGAGTAGCCATCGAGAAAACAATAGTACTCATGACCCGCTAACCTTTCTAACATCTAGTCGATAAAAGGCAACGAAGTGATCTTTCTTGTCGCCGATCTGCCTACTGAATCAATACATCTCCACCAGAATCGCCCCTCGTGGGAATCAACTCATTCTTTTCATTCTTAATCACCGTAGTGCCACCTTCTTTGGAACCACATGAACTGGACTCACCCATGAACCGGCTTGATATTGATAAATCATCCTCGTCTAAAAGTTTCACCACCTCCTTTCTAACTACTTCCTTCATCGTTGGATTGAGTCGTCATGAGGTTGGACAACTGGTTTGTGATCATCTTCCATTAGGATTTTGTGCATGCAAATTGTTGGACTTATTCCTTTCAAGTCTTCTATGGACCATCCGAGAGCACTCTTATGCTTTTTAAGAACTTTGACAAGTTTATCTTCTTGAAGGAATTCAAGGTGAGAACTTATGATGGCTGGCACTTACCTCAAAGTGTCTAAAAACATATTTAAGGTTTTCTCGTAATTGTTTTAGTTCAGCCCTCTTTGGTTCATCTTTACTTCCTTCCACTAACGGTTTCCTTAGCTCTTCCCATCGGTTGGGCGAGAATTTTGACAAATGATGTTGTTTCCATCATGGCTAAAACTTCACTATCTTTTCATCAACTATCTCCTCTTCTCTAAAGATTGATAAACTCAAAACTCTCCAACGGTAACTTTTGTGTTGTCAAAGAATTTCCTTCATCACAAATTTGATCAATTACCTCAATGTGTTGACTTGTGGCAATGTCATCTTTGTACTTCATGGTGTTTCGCACATCAATCTTTAATTCCTCATCATAAACTTTCAAGGTCATTGTACCTTCCTCTATGTCGATCAAGCATCTCCTGCCTCTAAAAATGGTCTCCCAATATGATTGGTATCTCTTCATCTTCGGCATCTCTAGAATAACAAAATCTTCGTGGAACACGAACTTGTCGATTTTCACCAAAGACGCCTTCACCAATTGTAAGGTCTTTTCACCGATTGGTCGCAAACCAAGTGTCATTCGCGGTATCTTGTACTTTACCTATTCCCAATCTTTGTAGATGGATAATGGCATAAGACTTACACTTGCTCCTAAATCAATTAGAGCTTTTTGAAAGACCTATCACCGATGGTGCATGGAATAGTTAACAACCTCAACTGCCTTTTAACCTAATCTTCATGCCCCGCAAAATAGCACTACATTTTCGCTTAGAATAATCGGATCACTCGATGATCCGCTTTGAAATAATATCCTTCATGAATTTTGCATAGGTTGGCATTTGCTCAAGTGCTCTAAGAAGGAATGTTCAAATCAAGTTTCTTGAACATTTCCGTGAACTTCTCAAATTCTTCTCATGTTGTTCTTCTTCTTATTTCTTGTGGGGAAAGGAAGCTTAACCTACTTTAGGTGTAACTATTTTTTCTTTACCACCCTTTCATCCCTCGTGGCCTCTTGACTTACAACCTCATTTTCTTTAATCTCTACATCCACCTCAACCAACATATCTTCTTCATCGAAATCTTCTCGTGTTTGTCATTGATTTATCGCTTTGTAGTCACAGCTGCTCACATGATTATTGTCTCGGGATTCAGAATCGTAGCACTAGGTAGCACCCTCGTTGTTGAGAGTTAGTCATTTGTTGTGCAATCGACTCATTTGGATTTCCAGATTTTTGATAGAGGCCCTCATTCCTCAGTTGCTCCCGGTTTCTTCCCGAATTGAGAATTTGAGCGGCCATTTTTTCAATCGCTATCTCCCACCGCCTTCTTCTGGTCCGTTGTTGACTTTGAGATTGGAACCGCTGTGGGTGTGTTGAAATTGTTGCCGTATGGAGGTTGTGGTTGCGCGAGCTTGAAACTGGTTCGTCCTTGCTTTGGAAGTTTCCTCCGATCCTTCCATGCGAAATTTGGATGATTTTTCCAACCTGATTGTATGTATTGGCGTATGGATTGTTTTGCCTCAACATATGAATTTGTTCCACTGCTCATGCTGCCACAATGCATAGCAAATGCGACTCCACCACATATTTCACACAACATCAAGTGATTGGCTCAACCTCGCTACTTTCTTTTCACCAATATTCATCTTCTTTAACCTTCTTTCCACTTCCATCGCAACTGCTCCTCCATTTTAACCACTTGGTCTCGCAATTTCAAATCAATTTTTCCTTCCGTTGGCTTATTGCCCGATCATATAACTCGATGTGCTCGTCATGCAATAGCTTCTATGATTCTCTTGATACCAAGGGCGTTGAAATTAGTCGAGCCACCGCTGCAGTGTCGATCAGTTGTTTTGTATTAACTCGAGACCATTAACAAACGCCCGCATTTGTTCTATTGAATCCATGTTATGAGTAGACAAGCAACCAAACACCTCTTGAATCTTTTATATGCATCTCCTAGCAGCTCCCTTCTTCCGCTTGAAATTAACGATATCGTATCTTTTACTTAATGAAGACCAAGTTGAAGTACTATTAAGAAAAGCGCTTCATTTGTTCCATGTGGTGATACTTCCACCGAAGTGAGTAAAACCACTCTTCCGCATCTTCTGATAACGTGAAAGGAACATCACAAGTCTCTTTGCTTCTTCTGAGTGGCCTTCATCTTCAATGATGTTGTTGTGGTCGAATCAGAGATGCTTATTCGCATCTTCATTGATTCTTCCCGCAGCGGCTTGCTTTCTAACCGCTTGATAGGAGGGATGTAGGAAGTGTGCCACGCTAACCCATTGATTCACTATGGTCATTCTTCCAAGCTGCATTCGCCTTCCATAATCCCCCAAAAGTCTCTCCGAGGGGTGGATCACCGCCATAGTTTCGGCCCTGATTCTCGATGCTCGGATGAAATAGATAGTATTTCTTCGCCTTCCGATTCCGAACTACCTATGATTCTTCTTTGAAGCCGCCTTTTTCCGCTTAACTTCTCAAGTCGTGCTCTCAATAATCTTTCCGTTCTCACACAAAAGAAGTTCACCGAGGCCTTACCGCATACAAGATTAGACGATGATTAGTTGGGAGTAAAATAAATAAATAAAATACACAAAATATAATTTTAATTGCAGAGCAATAAAATTTAGTTGACTAAATAATGACTTATATTTTGGCAATCCCTAACGGCGCTAAACTTGATCGAAAAATAGCAAGTGTACTATTTTCACCGATGTAGTTATAAAGGGTTTTACCCCAAGTATCGATCACGAGGATCATGAGAAAATACAAGTTATTACACAAGTCAATTAAACAAAAGAGCATAAGGGTGTTGTTTCAAATGATTAACGAAATAGAGTAAAATACTAGGAATTAACCAAATTAAACCGAGCTTTTGATAATATGAAGATAATGCTAAGGTGGGGTGTGTGATTCATTCTCTAATTCCTCCGATCAAGATCTCTTTAACAAGTTTATAGAATTCAATTATTTATTCTCAAGGATGCTTTTCCTAAGTCCTTAGTGAAAAGCTTTGATTTAAAATCCGATTACCTAAGTCCTTAGAGAAATAAGAAAACCAAATCATTCAATTATCAAGAATTTCTAAATAACCTTACTATATCCCTAATCCTAGGTGATAATTATAAGGTTCAATTGTATACAAACCTTAACAATCGTAGTCTTACGAACTAAACCACATAACAATCCTTATTGATCGATAAAGAAAACATTGAAAACATTATACAATCGAATTGAATACTACAAACATTAAATCAATGAAATACCTAATCCAGAGTTATTACAGATCGAATCGTGACACCCCTAGCATTGGGGGTTTAGCTCTCATAATATTCAAGAAACACAAGTGTAAAAGTTTAGACATTACAAATAATGGGAGAACTCGGATCTTCAATGGTGTCCACCGTTGAATCTCTTCGCCTTCCAAAACCTCATTTCCGCCCCTCTTTTCTTCTCTCGCACTCTATCTTCCGATCTCCAAAAGTCCCCGCCTTCTTGTTCTAAAGTTGTTTTATATCCTCCTTGGTTCAAAGTTGAAATCCTATGCCAAAATACCCTTAATGATTCCCTTTGAGTGAGAAAACCGAAACAAATATTCAGACGCGCCATCAACAAGGGTCAGAGTTGCGCACACGGTGCCCGTGTTGATCTTCTCCGCCTTGGCATAAATAACACATTTCTAGAACTTTCTCACACGGGTCAGGTTCAGGACACGGGTGCCCGTGTGAATTCTCTGCTTCAGGTTCAAACTTGCTTTTCCACCACATTTCAACATCGGGTCAGTTGCTCCACACGGGTGCCCGTGTTGACCTCGAACTCAGCTTTTCCCGCTTTTATCCACTGCAGCGCCACAAGTTCCTATCTTCCATTGCATCACCTGGACAACAACACTACCAACCTGAGCATAAAAAGACACTTTTTGTAATACTCATAAAGTAAAAATATGCGACAACTTCACACAAACGAAAATAAGAAAACTTACTTTAAAACACATGCAAATGCCACTTAGTGTTACCAAGACTATGAGTTCTTGTCGGAAAAAGGTGCGAAACTTACTAGAAATGGTGACCGATCATCGACGACATGATAGCTCGATCACAGACTGAAGAAGAACATCTTGATCATCTATAGAAACTGTTTGATAGGTTGAAGAAGTACAGACTGAGACTCAATCCTAATAAGTGCACTTTTGGAGTCAGATCTGGAAAACTCTTAGGGTTTGTTGTCAGTGGTAAAGGTATTGAGGTTGACCCCGCCAAGGTTAAAGCTATTCAAGAGATGCCGCCTGCATCGGAAGGAAGTCAGAGGTTTCTTGGACCGATTGAACTACATTACCAGATTTATTGCACATCTAACTGCTACTTGTGAGCCAATCTTCAAGTTACTTAAGAAAGATCAAGTAGTAGAATGGAATGAAGATTGCCAGATCGCTTGACAAAATCAAGGAGTACCTACGAATCCTCCTATCCCGATGCCATCCAAGGAAGACTTTATCATGTACTGATAAAGGTTAGAGAACTCAATGGGGTGTGTTGGGAAACATGACGAGTCCACAAAAGAGCATGCAATATACTACCTTAGCAAAAAGTTTACCGATCAGAAACAAGATACTCACAATGAGAAAACTTGCAACGCTTTGGCTTGCTCGACGACTAAGACAAGATATGTTGACTCACACTACCTTGTTGATTTCCATGATGGATCCGATAAAATACATATTTGAGAAACCAGCTTTCTCAGAAGAATAGCAAGATGGAAAATGATCCCGACCGAATATGACATCCAAGACATTTCGTAAAGCGACCAAAGGAAGTAGTAGCCGATCATTTGGCTCATCGTCAGATGACTATCTACTATGCGTCAATTTCCAGATGAAGATGTTTTACTAGTTATCGATCAGGAAGAACTGTGCCTGCATTTAAGGACCCGAACAAGGATCCCGATGGACTATGGTCTTGATGGAGCCTCAAACGCACTTGGCAATGGCATTAGCGCCATCATTACATCCCCTACAAAGGACATACTCCTTTCACCGCTAGATTATGTTTCAACAGACTAACAACATGGCCGAATATGAAGCGTGCATCATGGGTATCAAAGTCGCTATTGACTTAAGAATCAAGTTCTTGCAAGTGTATGGAGACTCACTTTGTGATCAACAAAGTTAAGGCGAGTGGATACAAGCATCCGAATCTTATTCCATCGAGAGCATGTTCGAGTTTGATCCCCTACTCAAGAGATCACTTTCAATCATATTCCACGAGAAGAGAATCAGTTGGCAGAGGCATTGGCTACTATGTCATCTATGTTCAAGGTCAGATGGGACAACGAAGCTCCCCAGATCATCATTGAGAAGTTTGACAAACCAACGTATTGTTATGAGATTGATACAGACGAGAAACCTTGGTACTATGATGTGAAAAGGTATCTTGAGACTCAGCAATATCCCGCAGGGGCATTTGTCAATGATAAGAAGTTCATGAGAAGATTTGCATCCAAATTCTTCCTCAAAGAACGGCGCCTTATACAGCTAACCACGACTTGTGCCATCTGTAGATGAAAACAAAGAATACGTATCATGGAAGAGTTACACGAAGGCGCATTTGGTACCCACTCCAGTGGACACACCATGGCTAAGAAGATTAGAAGATTATACAGAAAATGACAGTGACTTACAAAGATTGGCATGAGATGTTACCATTCGCTCTTCATGGTTATCGCACTACAGTATGAACATCAGTGGCAACCCCTTCTCTCTTGTGTACTGGTATGGAAGGGCCCCACCCATCGAGGTTCGATACCCTCCACCGTAGTCCTCCGTGATGCAGAGTTAGCAAAGACGATCGGGTCCGCACCCGCCTCGACCGCATTAATTTGATTGATGAGAAACGATCGCATCTATCCGCCATGACATTCATCGTTTAATGATCGAGCATTTAACAAGAAGGTCAAGCACCCAGTCTATCAAGTTGGTGACCTAGTAGTCAAACGATCATTCTTCCACAAGGTGATCCTGTGGGCAAATGGACTCCCACCCACGAGGGACCGCTTGTAGTCAAGACAAGGTTTTCCGCGGAGCTATGATACTTAGCACCATGGATGGTGAAGACTTCCCACACCCGTGAACGCAGACATAGTCAAAAATACTACGATGAAGAGACCGCTAGGTCGATCGACCTAGGCAAAAATATGGCATCCCGGTAACCAAAAGGGTTCCAAAAGTTAAGGATATATACAAACATGTACACCCAAGCAAGTCGAAACCTGAAAAGGCTTGGGCAAAAGGGTATCCCAGAGACTGAAACCCGAAAGGGCGGTCTAGGCAAAAGTTAGATTTAAGCGCATTTACTATGTCTCTTCCAGATCACCTTCTTCCGTGCTACTATCAAGATTCAAGATTCAAATGGCTAAGATCACCACTCACTTTCTAACGAGCAAAGGAGATGAGATAGTTGAAATATATGAGTACTAGCATGGTTGGAACTTAACGAGATTGTTTCCATAGCTTTTAACTTTCTTTGTGTACAAACTACTTGGCCATACCATTTCAAATGAATACAAGTTCTTTTCTTTACATTTTCACTATTGTCGCTTGCAATAAGTCCAACGCTTACTTTGAATGATTATATGCATTTGACAATAAGAATCTATTCACAAACATGCGAAAAGTGGACATACAAAAGTAGTTACTACAGCTCTAGGAATCGAGATGACGACTAAAGTCACCAATGCATTTCCCACGTAGCATGATCCCCGCAGCAGTTGTCACCACAATAAACCTTCCCTGAGTATACGTTAGCCCCTAAGTGGTTCCACTCAACCGAGCAATGTTATATCGCCTCCAAGAGTAACACTTCATCCCTAGCCGAGGTATTTATCATCGAGAATATCTCCCAACACCCCTTTTCTCCAAAGCGGTATCCGTGCTGAGACTTGGTCGATAAAGGCAATCGAAAAAATCTACATCTTCTATTCCCGCTAGAGATTCCAACGGGCCCCAACCCGATCTCCCAAGAGCATCAAGCGCCTCCAATGAGATCTACACCAAAATCCCCAAGAGCGCCCCTAATTTTTCCCAACAAGATCTACATGCAAGATCCCCAATGCATTTCCTGCACTCCCCAAATAGGTCTATGTATGAGATCTCCAACAACGAGCTTCTCAAACTCTACCTTCCTCAACAATATCTAGGCCTGAAACTTGGTCAGATAGTGCACCGGAGGAATCAAAGCTATCTTTCTTCTCAGGATCTTCATCCTCAAACGTAAGTCGAAATCCTCAAGTAACATCCGCATCTTCTTCAAGATGGATATGTTTTGAAATACCACAACATCTATCATTCATACATTACTCATAAAAGTCATAATTTGTGCATATGTCATTCATATACATTGTCATGCATCATACTTTGCATAAGACTAACAATATTCTATCAAAGTTTCTCTTGTTTTCTCCAAAACAGGTGAAAATCACTTCTGACGCAAACAGGTCCAGGATTAAGCCCCGGATCTCGACGGGAAAACTATCTGAAAGACCGCCCCTAGTTGTCCTCCGACAACTGGTCCAGGATTAAGCCCCGAATCTCGACGGGAAAACTATCTGAAAGACCGCCCCTAGTTGTCCTCCGACAGCTGGTCTAGGATTAAGCCCCGAATCTCGACGGGAAAACTATCTGAACGACCGCCCTCGTTGTCCTCCGACAACGGATCCAAGATTAAGACCCGAAGCCAGACGGGAAACCCTATCCAAACGATCACATGTTATCCTCCGATAATGCAAAGTGATCAACACCGATGCACAACAGGAAGATATCCACATTTTGCCAACTACTACCTCCTCGAGTAATCGGCACGAAGATTTATTCTGATCCTTCTTATTATCAACAAGAACTATAGAGTCTAACGCATTTACCCGGGCCGTTCTCGATGGTATCTTAAGCCCATCTCCGACTACTTATCAACATTTCTCCGCTCGAATGCCGCATATTTGGTTAAAAATCAATACAAATCAATAACTTCATTCAAAGATGAGCACAAGTCTAACGTACGACTCTCCGGATGGCATCTTAAGCCCATCTCCATGCTCCTTCCGAACGACCACAGAGCCTAGCTGCACGGCTCACCCCAAAGATCGACCTTTCCAGATGGCATCTCAAGCCCATCTCCCATTCTCCTCCTATCCACAACCTCGAGTCTAGCATATGACTCATCCCCAAATAAGTCTCCACTTTCTCCAAATGGAATCAGAAGCCCATTCCTGCATCATCCACCAACAATGAGTGCAAATTGTGTGTACTGAGTGTTCAATCATCTTCACCTTCGTGTCACGAAGACAAGCATGTCAATCTAACCCTTCCGTACAAGAAGATTGAACAGGGCAGTCATTATACTCCAAAATTTTCCCTCCATCTTCTCAAGACATTCCATACATCCATACTCAAGGATTCCTCAAAGGTCGATCGACAAACCTCTCCTAGACAATCAACCCAAACTAAGGTTTGGCAATTCTCAGCTCTAGATGGACTTCCAACATCTCCAATGTTCATCATGCCTCCTCATATGCTTCAAAGATTCTCCATGTCAAGTTTCAAGCCTTACAAGTCAAGATTGCTCGACAATTGCTCGATGGTTGAAAATCAACAGATTGGACAAAAGTCAATTGTGGTCAACATACAGTCAAACTTCATGATTTTTGGTCAACTTCCTCATTTTGAAGTTACATTCATCATTTGATCAAGGGTTGATCATGATTCATCAAGAAAACTCAAGATTTACTCAAAAGTCAAACTTTCTAAATTAGGGATTCTAGGTGAAAAGTCAACTGAACTTTGACTGATCATAACTTCTTCATACTTTATCAGAAATTTTCCCAACAAAGCTCATTTTGAAGGAAATTCCATTCTCTACAACTTCATGTCTCACAGGAATGTCCAAAAAATGCTTCATTTGAGAGGTATGGCCCAAAACATTACAGGTCATTTTCAAAGTCAACAAAAAGTCAACATTTTGTTTTGAAGATATATTGATAATAGAAACTCCAATTGAGATGAGACCAAAAGGGATGGTTAGAGGACTCTTAGAGCTTTCCAAAAAGTCCAAGAACACTCAAAAATGTGGAAAATTGAGCAAGATACACCATTCACAAGTTGGGCAATTTTGAAGAAGTGTACAAAGAGAAATACTTCTAAAAATCAAAAACTTTGCAAATGGTCCTACTTTTTCTTCATCCAAACTTGTTCCTTATACAATTAGGAATATCCAAGCCCAATGCCACGAATTATTATTTTATTTTTCTATTTAATTTGGAATTTATTCATTTAAATACAAATTAAATTCAAAAATAAAGTATAAAATCAAAATTTATTGCAAACTTGATTTTTATTTCTTCCTTGAGATCCAAGCAACTCATTAAAGCCAGCAAATTTCGAAATTTGGATTGATATGGCAAGATTGGATTGAAAATTGATCAAAATTTGAAAATTTGATTTTGTACAAAAATCAAATTTGATTTGCATTGATTAGTGATGATTTCTTCCTCAAATCAACTCCAATTCCATCCAATATAAATACACAATGCATAGCACATGATTGAAAACGAAAAAATTGGCTCAAGAACCCCTAACCTAAAACTCAAAACCGCACTTGAAGCAACTAGTATCGATCCAAATTGTTTCAATTGGTTTTGAGGATCCAAACACGCCTTGACATCCCGGAAGCATTCCATACCTTTACATTGTCAAAACCATCAAGAACAGAAACCGACCGGTTTGTTCCAATATTTTCCAAAATCAATTCTATTATTCATGCATTTTTAACATGTTTTGTTGTTGTTTTTGTGATTAGAACTAAGACCAAGCTTTCTCGGCACTTTGATTGAGTTTCTATGGCTTAGAACATGTATTACCATTGCTAGGGTTTCGTGTCGCTTTAGGGTTTCCTTAAATGGAAAAATTGGACCCCGAGACCACTACCATTGTATTTAGAATGTGATTTCAATGATTCATGTATTCCTAATGAATTTATATTATGTATGAGCTTTTGAAAATGTAGGACTATAGCGTCAAGACCGAGGCCGACGCTATGTTTTCAAAATTTAAAACGAAGAAGATGAAGCTTGCGCGAAACGATGAAGCCGTGAGATGACACTTGTTCTTCTTTACTCCCCTTTCCAAACAAGGAAGCAAGTCGGCTCGTTGGTTATATGCTTCCTGTATAGATGCCTCCTGTGTCCCCAGCTCAATCTCCCCAGACCATTTGGTTTCTCCTTTTTCACAAACTCAACCTTTTCATATATTTCATATTTTTCTTTTATTTAATATTTGCATCAATTTTAATTTTTCTATATTTTATTTCATGCATTGAAAATCATCAAAATATTTTTCCTTTTGCATTTATTTTCAGAAAATACTTATTTAATTTATAAAATTAAAAAATATAATTTTGCATGCATATTTATTTTTATTCATAATTTAGTATTTTAATCAATTTTAATTAGTTTTAAATTATTAAATGCATCCAAAAATCCCAAAAATTATTTTAGCATATTTATGTTATTTCCAGATGTCATATTTTCTCATTCAAAATTTGCATTTTCACTAATATTTTCCTCTTATTCAATTTCATCATATTTTCCGATTTCTCTTATCGCTTCACGTGTTATTCCATTTTACTTCGCTTTTTATCGCTTTTTTCCAATAATGTAATTGCTCATGGATGTAATAGTTTAAATTAGGTTTTTATTTTCCGTAAGTTTAAATTATGTATCTGCCTAAAGCCATGTAATAGCGAGGACATTTATCTTTCCGATCTTTACATTCCGCATTTTAATTTCCGCACCTATAAACCGCTAGTAACTAGGCGTATGGCAAGACTAAAATCAACATAGCTCACTCATAATTCCAAGATAAATATATCTCAAATCAACACACTTTTCACATGCACCCTTTAGGTAATTCTCTCCGCTGCCTATACGAATTCAAATGGTCATGTCCTCGAACGTAGAGGTATCCTAGCACCGCGTTTCAAAACAAATCATCATAGTCCTTCGATACAAAGATCATAAGACCCACGATGTCGCCTCCGAATACATGATCTTGACCTCGATTATCGCCTACGAAAAATGATGATAGTCCCTTTGAATGTGCTAGGATACTTCCTACAAGTTGCTTTCTATGACCATACGATGTCCCTACGAATGTCCCGCTTACATCCAACGAATGGAGTTACCTACAAACTAATGGTATGGATAGCGCTATTCTAAAGGAAACGTAAAATAACACAAAAACGGCCAATTCTGAGTAGGTAATAAGACTTTTAGTTGCTTGCTCTATCAAAATACTTTTCACACCTCACACTTTTGTCAAAGTTCAAACTCTTTTCAAAACGAAACATTTCCGAACACTTTGTATACATTCCTACATGAATCATTACAAAGTCAAAGCGAAATGTCTTTTCAAAACATTTTGTCAAACACACGTAGTTAATAATTTTAAAGTGATCTAAGAGCAACTAAGAGCCCAGATAACTATGGATGGAAAGGGTGCTAATACCTTTTTTCATAACCTTCTCCTTACTCGAATCTAACGAAGGTCTTTTTCTGTACTTTTACCTTCCCTTAATTGATAAAAATAAAAGTCGGTGGCGACTCTTGCTATCCGCACATTTGTATACAAAACACTAAAAGTCATCACCGTATCACGTACACGCATTTCCATTCATCATAGGAATCGTCAAGGAGATGGAACTATCGTGTGTTGTGTGCCTTTGTTTTTCAAATGGATTGTCTCACATTTGCCTAAATCTCCTATCTTCCGCGAAAACAAAGACGATTGGCATTGGTCAAGAAGACTCATGTCTCTTACAAACGATGATATCCATTGGTATACCTTGGCAGACAATGAGATGGAAATCTTTGAGAGCTGTGGAGAATTTGCCAACGTACCTCTCATTGGTACAAAAGGAGGAATCAACTACAACCCATTCTTGGCGAGACGTCAACTCGAATACGCAAACTCTAGTAAACCTCTTGGTTTTACAGTAGAGAGTTATTTCTATCATGAAGGGGAGGACTCCCAAGGTTTGAAAGCCAGAATGATTAGAGCTTGGCATCACATCCGAAGGAAAGAGAAAGGCAAAGCAAAGAATTGTGTCGCCATGGAAATCTACACTTCTTGGGTAAAGAAAAGAGCGAAGGAATTCCGAATGCCTTACGCTTATGAAGAACCCATGTTCTCAACAGCTTCCAAATCAATAATTTTTCCCGTCGAAACTATGGGAGAATACCAAGAAGCTTTGGCCAAGATGAGGCTAGAGAAAGAGGCTTTGGAAAACAAGTTCCTTAAGACTGATCTCAAAAATGAGAAGCTCAAGAAGCAGGTCAAAGATCATGAAAAGACGCTTTACTTCCAAGATGAATGGCTCATGGAGAAAGATGAGAAGATTCGTCAGAAAGATAACGCGATCAAAAGATACATCAAAGAAAGGAAGAGAAAGCTTGAGGAAATGACAACCAGCGATCCTGCTCCCGACGAGTGGAAGAAAGTCATTAGCAAGCTGAAAGCCGAGAAAGCTGAACTAAAAGCTCACTATGGGAAGGAAATCCTAAAGTTGAAGCTACATCAAGCCTTTGGATTTTCATCCGACGAGGACGATTAATTAGTTTAGATTGTA
Source organism: Vicia sativa (assembly GCA_021764765.1). NCBI lineage: Eukaryota > Viridiplantae > Streptophyta > Magnoliopsida > Fabales > Fabaceae > Vicia > Vicia sativa. Next base: position 12,816,200 of record CM038797.1, read on the forward strand.
ATTTTTTTTATCATTTATTTTATCATTTCTGTGAGCAATGCTCAAAAACAAAATTGTTGTAATCTTCTTTCAATAATCAATAAATGTGTGTTTTCCATTCAAGTATTTGCCAGAAATTTCTCTTTTAGCGTAAATTCTTTGGAAATCTTTCTTTACATTTATAACCATGCATCATATTTTGCATATTGAGTCTATTGTCTAGAGTTTGATCTTTTGGATTTTTTTCCAGAAAGGGAAAGATCGCCAAGCTGTCGCGTCTTAGAGTTTCTCGACCGCGTCCACAGCCTACTCGAACATACAATACACATTCAAAAAGAAGGAAAGTAATGGAAGGCTTTGAGCAAGAAAATGTTGAGTCAGAACACAAAGGACAACACCGCAAGAAGAGGTGGATAGACTCACTCTTTGGTCAACTCATTACAGCAGCCAAAGTCGCTAAGAGACATCGAGCATTCAAAATCAAGCAGATTTCGAAGACACTACTACTCCAGCTTCAATCACAAAGAGTTCACTCTTCAAGATGCCGTAGGATATCCATGGGGCATGCCTTTCAACTTTGGCATCGGATTTCGCCAACCGACTTCTCAAGTACAAACAACCATGCTTGAAGTACCTACTTTGCAGCAAAACTCAACACTTAGTCCGCAACGTGGAATAACTTTTCTGCAAGTCACTATGACGCTTTCTCAACCGATCATGACGACTCCTTCCAGAGTTCACACTCATCAGATGAAGAGGCTCACCATAATCCAGGAGATAACACGAATCCTCGTGGTCCGATGGAGAATCTCCAGGAACAGCTCCTCAAAATGGAGCTTGAAATCAAAACGATTCGCGGAAAGGAATTGCTTGGGAAGAACGCCCAGGATCTGTGCTTAGTTCCTCGCGTAAGGATACCTGCAAAATTCAAAGTCCCTGAATTTGAAAAGTACAAAGGAAACTCCTATCCACAGAGTCATCTCACGATGTATGCCAGGAAAATGTCCACGTACAACGACGATCACCAGTTGTTAATCCACTACTTCCAAGATAGTCTCACAAAGCCGCATCAAGTGGTACATGGGCTAGACAAATAAGTATCCAAACATTCAATGACTTAGGTGAAGCTGACAACAATATAAGTTCAACTTGATATGGCCCCGATCGATCAACTCCGCCCATGCCTCAAAAGGAAAGAGAGACATTCAAAGAATACGCCAACGATGGAGGGAAATTGCGCCCAAGTCGACCCACCATTAGAAGAGAAGGAGATGACTAAGGTTTTCTTAAACACTCTTGGCCCATTTTACTATTTAATCTAATGATCGCTAGCGCCCCGAGATTTCACCGAGATGGTAAGTATGGGAATGCGGTTAGAGGAAGGAGTTCGAACCGACGCCTAACCAAGGAAGGTGATCTTCCAAAGGAACTAGGAAGGTTGGAACCGCTTTTCCAAAGAAAAGGAACATGACATAGGAATGGTATCCCAAGGAAACCGCGAAGAATGTCACCAACAACGATGTGCCATAGCACCCACCGTTAACACAAATCCAACATGTGAATTGCTACGCAGCTCCAACAAACTCAACAAACTCAACAAACTCAACAGCTCAAGCTTAACAATCAAAATCAGGTGCCTGTCTCGCACCACCCAATTCCAATGACGCATACGTAACTATACCCCCATTAATAGAACGGAATCTTGTATAGAATAGATCACCACCTCCGGTCCCAGACAAACTGCCATAGTGGTACAAAGCGGACGTATCTTGCCCTTTTCACCAAGGGGCACCAGGCCACGATCTTGAGCATTGCATAGCGCTCAAAGCTGAAGTACGGAGATTAGTGAAATCTAATCTTCTTTCCTTTAGAAATACAAATCCAAATGTGCAAGCAAATCCACTTCCCAACACAAAGGGACATGAGTTTGATACTAAGAAATACATATCGATATCTCGTCACAGACGTGAATCTGATCAGAGGAAACTTAGTACACCTCCATGATACATACAGCACAATGGGTGCCTTCACTAAACACGATTACGCAGCCTGCAACATCTGCTTCAGAGATCTTCAAGGATGTCCCACCATAAGAGCAGACATTCAACGATTGCTAGATATTGGTGACATACAGATCTACAAAAACAGAGATGACTATGACGTAAATACAGTAGGGCATTTTCCGCATGAGCTTTTAGTCTCAGATATCAACTCGGAAAATCCCGAAGTAAACGTTATTATCCCCTGTTTCCATACGCCCAAGCATGTGGAGATTGAATATAACGGATCAAACATTCCAGGGTCTCCTTTGGTGATTTACCTACCCGGTCCTGTTTCATACAGTTCTACCAAAGCGATTCCCTATCAATACAATGCAACTGTAATGGATGATGGGAAGAAGAAACCCATGCCAATTCTTCCAGCTAATGTCAACATAACTGAGATAGGATGAGTAACACTAAGTGGACGAGTACACACTCTGTTGCCATCAAGACCGCCTGCTGTTCCTGTTATTAGACAAAATCCAGTTAACATATCTCCCGAGAATCCCACAATGATTCCCGCTGTTAATCCAAGCACAAATGATGGTCCTCCTGATAGAACCAACGTCAACACAGATTTTGATGAGATATTGAAATTAATCAAGAAAAGTGAGTACCGAGTCGTGGATCAGTTGATGCAGACTCCCTCCAAGATTTCAATACTGTCTCTACTGTTAAACTCCGAAGCTCACTGAGAAGCTTTAATGAAGGTACTAGACCAAGCTTATGTAGACCATGATGTGACTACAGACCAGTTTGGAGGTATTGTCGCCAACATAATAGCTTGTAATAATCTAAGTTTCAGTGATGAGGAACTTCCAGAGGAAGGGAAATATCACAATTTGGCTCTGCATATCTCGATGATTTGTCAGTCAGATTCCCTGTCCAATGTATTAGTAGATACCGGTTCATCCTTAAACGTAATGACGAAAACGACTCTCGCTCGTTTGACTTACAAAGGAACACCGATGAAGTTCAATGACATAGTGGTAAGAGCCTTTGACGGGTCAAGGAAGTCAGTTATTGGGGAAGTCGATCTCCCGATGACAATTGGTCCGCATACTTTCCAAATCACTTTCTAGGTCATGGATGTGCCAGCTGCTTACAGTTGTCTACTAGGAAGACCATGGATACACGAAGCAGGAGCAGTGACTTCCACTCTCCATCAAAAATTGAAGTTCACAGTAAATGGGATGCTAGTGACCATCATTGGAGAACAAGCTTTACTAATAAGCCATTTATCCAGTTTCTCTTTCATCACAGCTAACGACGTTGAAGGAACACAGTCCCACGAGCCTCCGTTAGAAGATGAATCTACTAGCAAAAGCAGATCATCTATCTCTTCTTATAAAGAAGCAGCACAGATAGTGAAAGATGGCAATGCTGAAGGTTGGGGACAAGTAATCAAACCTGTCAACAATGAGGCAAAAGCCGGGCTCAGATTTGCTCCAGTATTTCCTAAAGACAAGCAAAAGGATGAAGCACTTCGTCCAATCAAAGAAGTATTCCACAGTGGGGGTTTCTTGAACCCCGTTCTTCAAGAGGTTAACGTTCTCACCAATGGAGGTGATGAAGACGATCTCTCTGGATCTGAAGAGTGGAGCACTCATCTGAACAGCCCTGAATATGTGTCTCAAGAAGAATCATACGCACCGTACTGTCCTCCAACAGATCAATTCAAAAGCATATCCCTGCAGCAGAATAAAAATCCACCTGTCCCTTCTGAAGTTTGGGATACCTTGGGAGAACCAAGTGGCAAGTTTGATTACATGGTGAAATACACTGCGCCAGAAAGCTCAAAAATCAGAATCGAAGATATCCAGCCCACTGGATGGGGTGATTCTTTTGAGTATCCTAGTCAACCAGAAGAGGAATATACATCTTCTCGATCTCATCAACAAATCGAGATCCCCAATGAAGATCTCTGCTTTAACGCGCCCGTGGAGTTTGTTAAACCAGATCTTGACTATCACTACATCAACGTAATTATCGAGGATCGTGGTACGATTCGGATACGAATTGAAAGTGTCGACAATGAGTCTCTTCACCGTAAGATTGAGGGTACATCCCCGTAATTCAACGCAGGCCAACAGAAGTACATATGTCGTATCCCATACTTCCGATCTATTCATCAAGTCAAGAAGACCGCTTAGCAAGACAAAAGGCAAGGTCCGTCCCGTAGTCTTCAAACTCGCTCAACCAACCACCAAAGTCTACTCAAGGATTAAGCCAAGCGAAAGCTACCAGAGTACCGACTTCCAAGGAGTTCGCCACCATCGGAAACCTCTGAAGTTCGGACTAATGTTCATAGTTCTAAGTAGTTTATTTTGCTTTTGTTGAACTCTCGCTTCGCCCAAAGCGAAGAGATGTTTTATAGGGTTTAGCTTAAATAATTTCTTTGTCTTGCCCAAGACAAGTGAGTTTGTATTTTAGGCCCTGCTTCATATTGTGAATCATAAATAAAACGTTGTTTTGATTCCACATTTTGTGTTTGTTTTTCATTTTTACCCTTTCTTGGAAATGATAATCCTAAAAAACACAATAAAAATCTTCAAAAAATATATATATAATCTGCATACACTTTCACATTAACTTTTTCAAAAAAAAAAGAAAAAAGAAAAAGTTAATTAATCAAACATAAATCAAAACATGCAGATCAACAGATGGACAAATCCATTGAAAGAAATAACTCTACGCTCTCTCCCAACTTTGAAATTCCCAGTGAAGTCGCCGAGGAAGAAGTTGAAGAAAAGATCCCAGATGAGATTTCTCGATTACTTAAGCACGAGGAAAGAATCATTCAGCCTCACAAAGAACCTCTAGAAGCAATCAACTTGGGTTCTGAAGAAGACAAAAAAGAAGTGAACATCGGAGCTTCACTCGACAACAACGTCAAGAACAAGCTGATAGATCTTCTCAAAGAATATGTTGATGTGTTCGCTTGGTCCTACCAAGACATACCGGGATTAGATACCAGCATCGTGGAGCATCATTTGCCATTAAGACCGGAATGTCCACCAGTTAAGCAAAGACTGAGAAGAGTTCATCTTGAAATGGCCGACAAAATCAAAAAGGAAGTTCAAAAGCAATCGACGCAGTTTCCTCGCTACTGTGATATCCTCAATGGCTAGCCAACATAGTACCTGTCTCCAAGAAAGACGGAAAGGTCAGAATGTGTGTTGACTACCGGGATTTGAACAAAGCAAGTCCAAAAGACGATTTCCCACTACCGCATATCGACATGCTAGTGGATAGCACTGCAAAGTTCAATGTCTTCTCTTTCATGGACGGTTTCTCCGCTACAATCGATCGTAATGGCTCTCAAGACATGGAGAAGACATCCTTCATCACGCCATCGGGCACTTTTTGCTACAAAGTAATGCCGTTTGGATTAAAGAATGCAAGCGCAACTTACTAGAGGGAAACTACTCTCTTTCACGACATGATGCACAAAGAGATCGAAGTATACATAGACGATATGATAGCAAAGTCTGACACAGAAGAAGAGCATATAGAATATCTCTTGAAGTTGTTTCAACGACTAAGGAGATTTCATCAATCCTAACAAATGCACCTTGGGGTAAGATCCGAAAACTCCGGGTTTCATCACAAAGAGGTATTGAAGTCGACCCGACAAAGTCAAGGCTATTCAAGAAATGCCTACGCCACATACGTAAAAGCAAGTAAGAGGATTTCTTGACGGTTGAATTACATCTCCGATTTATCTCTCAAATGATCGCTATACTGGGCCAATATTCAAGCTTCTCCGCAAAATCAAGAGGTTGTGGGATGTAAGATTGCCAAAAGCGCTTGACAAGATCAAAGAATATCCGCCGTAACCTCCAATACGATCCCTCCAAATGAAGGAAGACCACTAATCATGTACCTTACCGTGCTAGAAGACTCATGGGCCGCGTGCTTGACAACAAATGACACCGTGAGAAGGAGCATGCCATTTACTACCCGAGTAAAAGTTCACAGATCGCGGAAACTCGTTACTCCATGCTCGAGAAAACATGTTGGCTTTGGTGTGGGCTTCAAACGCCTCCGCCAATACATGATCAATCACACGACTTGGTTAATCTCCAAAATGGATCCAATCAAGCACGCCTTTGAAAAGCCCGCCTTAACGGAAGAATTGCTCGATGGCGATGCTATTATCCGAGTATGACATCCAAGACTGCGCCCAAAAGCGGTCAAAGGAAGCATTCTCGACGATCACTTGGCTTATCATCCACTCAGCGAATACCAATCTCTCAAGTTCGACTTCCCTGACGAGGATGTTATGTACTTGAAGATGAAAGACTGTGACGAACCGCTACCTGAAGAAGGTCCTGATGAAGAATCTAGATGGGGCTTAATTTTTGATGGAGCAGTTAATGTTTTCGGCAATGGAATTGGGGCAGTCATCATCACTCCCGAGGGTTCTCATATCCCGTTTTCCATCAGATTACTATTTGATTGCACCAACAACATCGCAGAATATGAAGCTTGTATCATGGGTATCGAAGAAGCCATCGACTTGAGGATCAAGGTCCTTGACATATATGGAGACTCAGCACTTGTGATCAATCAAATCAAAGACAAGTATGAAACTCATCACCTTGGTTTGATTCCCTACATAGATTATGCAAGACGATTGTTGACTTTCTTCAACAAAGTTGAACTGCATCATATCCCTCGAGATCAGAATCGAATGGCAGACGCCTTGGCCACTCTATCTTCCATGTTCAAAGTCAACGATTGGAACGATATGCCTAAGATCCGCATCAGACACCTTGAAAGACCTGCATATGTATTCGTAACTGAAGCAGTCTTCGACGATAAACCGTGGTTTCACGACATCAAACGTTTCCTTCAAACACGAGAGTACCCGCTCGGGGCATCGTACAAGGATAAGAAAACTCTAAGGAGGATTTCTAGAAATTTCTTCCTGAATGAAGATGTGCTATACAAAAGAAACTTCGACATGGTTCTCTCGATGCGCCGATGCAAGAAGCGCATACCGATCATCCATGAAGTGCATGAAGGGTCATTTGGAACCCATTCGAATGGGCATGCAATGTCTAGAAAAATCTTGAGAGCAGGACACTATTGGATAACAATGGAATCCGACTGCTGTAAACACGTCAAGAGGTGTCACAAGTGTCAGATCTACGCGGATAAGATCCATGTGCCACCAACTCTACTCAACGTTCTCTCTTCTTCATGGCCTTTCTCCATGTGGGGCATTGACATGATCGGGATGATCAAACCAAATGCGTCCAACGGACATCGCTTCATTCTAGTGGCTATTGATTACTTCACCAAATGGGTCAAGCAAGATTCACGCCAACGCCACAAGACAAGTGGTTGTGAGGTTCATCAAGAACAACCTCATTTGCCGATATGGAGTTCCAAGTAAGATCATTACGCATAATGGATCAAACTTGAACAACAAATGATGAAGGAACTGTGAGGAATTCAAGATCGAGCATCATAACTCATCTCCTTACCGCCAAAGATGAACGGCGCTGAAGCCGCCAACAAGAACATCAAAAAGATTGTCCAAAAGATGGTCATCACTTACAAAGATCGGCACGAATGTCGCCATTTGCTCGCATGGGTATCGATCAAGACGCACTTCAACAGGCAACCTTTTTCTCTAGTGTACGCATGGAAGCAAAGGTTCTCGTAGAAGTTGAGATTCCATCAATGAGAGTTCTCATGGAAACTAAGTTATCTCGAGGTCGAATGGTGTCAAAGTATACGATCACCGAACTTAATCAAGAAAAGCATCCGACCGCCCGTGTCATGGACAACTATATCAAAGAAGAATGAAGAAAGCTTTCAACAAAAAGGTCCGACTGTGAATTCCGAGAAGGCGACTGCTTAAAAAGATTCGCCTTTTCAACCGATTCTAGGGCAAATGGACTCTAATTACGAAGGCCCATACATCGTCAAAAGGAGCTTTTCTCAAGTGCATGTAACACTTGAACTGACTTTTAGGATTTTGTATCGCAAATGCGGATAGCAAGAGTCGCCACCGACTTTTCTTTTATCCAATTATGGAAGGTGAAAAGAACAGAAAAGACCTTCGTTAGATTCTGAGTAAGGAAGAAGGTTATGAAAAGGGAAGGTATTAGCACCCCTTTTCATCCGTAGTTATCTACGGGCTCTTAGTTGCTCTTAGATCACTTTAAAATTGCTTTTTGTGTGATTGACAAAAATGTTTTGAAAAGGCATTTCGCTTTGACTTTGTAATGATTCATGTAGGAATGTATACAAAGTGTACGGAAATGTTTCGTTTTGAAAAGAGTTTGAACTTTGACAAAAAGTGTGAGGTGTGAAAAGTATTTTGATAGAGCAAGCAACTAAAAGTCTTATTACCTACTCAGAATTGGTCGTTTTCGTGTTATTTTATGTTCCTTTAGAATAGCGCTATCCATATCATTAGTTGATAGGTAACCCTATTTGTTGGATGTAAGCGGGACATTCGAAGGGACATCGTATGGTCATAGAAGGCAACTTGTAGGAAGTATCCTAGCACATTCGAATGGACTATCATCATTTTTCGTAGGCGACAATCGAGGGTCAAGATCATGTATGCGTAGGCGACATCGTGGGTCTTATGATCTTGTATCAAGGGACTATGATGATTTATTTTGAAGGCAACGGTGCTAGAATACCTCTACGCTCGAGGACATGACCATTTGAAATCGAAAGGCAACGAGAGAATTACCCTAAGGGGTATGTGTGAAAGAGTGTGTTGATTCAGATATATTATCTTGAAAATTAGTGGTCTATGTCCAATTTTATCTTGCCATGCACGCCTAATTACTAACAATATGCGGAAATTAAATGCGGAATGTAAAGTGAAAGATAAATCCTACGCTATTACATGGCTTGGGGCGTATACATAATTTAAACCATGGAAAATAAAAGCCCTAATTAAAACTATTACATCCCATGAGCAATTACATTATCGAAAAAGAAAACAAGAAAAGAAATCGTCTCAAACTAATAACCGTGAAAAGATGAGAAAATCTGAAAATACGATGAAATCGAATAAGAGGAAAATGTTAGTAAAATGCAATTTTTAATGAGAAAATATTTCATGCTGGAAATAACATTAATATGCTAAAATAATTTTTGGGATTTTTGGATGCAATTTAATAATTAAAACTAATTAAAAGTGATTTAAATGGTAAATTATGAATAAAATTAAATATGCATGCAAATGATATTTTTAATTTTATAAATTAAATAAACATTTTATGTAAATAATGCAAAAAGAAAAATATTTTTGGTATTTTAAATGCATGATAAAAATATTGAAATTAATTAAAATTGCATGAAAATATTAAAAGAAATTAAAATGAAAATATAAGAAAATGTGAAATTTGCAAACTTGTGAAAAAGAAGTGTCATGGCCAGGGATCGAACTGGAGAACTTGGCTTCATAACCCCTATGCCTTGCCAACTGAGCTAACGCGCGCGTGTGTTTGAAACCTGGAACGAATGGATTCTGAACGGGTGTCACTTCCCCATTGCCTCATCTCCGCGCCAAGCTTCGTCTTCCCCAATTTGAATTTTTGAAAATCCAGCGTCGGCCTTTGTTCGACGCTACAACCCTGGCAAAATCAAAAACCACATACAGATAATATAAATGAATTCTAAGACCATGGTTCGATTCAAGACATCATTCCGAATGCAATGGTAATAGTCTCGTGGTCCAATTTTTCAGTTTAAGGGAAACCCTAAATCGTGTTCAGGAACCCTAGTTATGGCATATCACGCCTCGGCCATGAAAACTCAATCGATGACCCGTAAAATTTGCAAACCTTGCTCTAAGCACGAAACAAACACCAAAACTCGTTAATAATGCATGAATAATGAAACACGATTTTGAAAAAAATATGAACAAACCGATTCGTGATTTCTAAATTTTGGATGCTTTTGGATGATGTGAGGGTCCGATCGACTCAGAGGTATCAAGGAATGTGTTTGATGCTTGAATCAATCGAAACGATCCAAAACCAAGGCTGCAAGTTGCTTGAAGGTCACGGATTTTTGAGCTTCAATAGGGTTTCTCCAGCCAGTTTTTCTACCATAATTCGTGTGGCATGTTATGTATATATATAGTAGATGGATTCAGAGTTGATTTGAGAAAGAATCAATCACTAATCAATGCAAAACATATTTGATTTTGTACCAAATCAAATTTTCATCTTTTGATCAATTTTCAATCCAATCTTGCCATATCCAACCAAATTTCGAAATTTGCTGGCTTTATTGAGTTACTTGGATCTCAAGGAAGAGAGGAAAATCAAATTTGCATTTAATTTTGATTTTATACTTTATTTTTGAATTTAATTTGTATTTAAATGAATAAATTCCAAATTAAATAGAAAAATAAAATAATAATTCGTGGCATTGGGCTTGGATATTCCTAATTGTATAAGGAACAAGTTTGGATGAAGAAAAAGTAGGACCATTTGCAAAGTTTTTGATTTTTAGAAGTATTTCTCTTTGTACACTTCTTCAAAATTGCCCAACTTGTGAATGGTGTATCTTGCTCAATTTTCCACATTTTTTAGTGTTCTTGGACTTTTTGGAAAGCTCTAAGAATCCTATAACCAACCTTTTTAGTCTCATCTCAATTGGGAGTTTCCATGCTCAATATATCTTCAAAACAAAATGTTGACTTTTGTTGACTTTTGAAAAGGACCTGTAATATTTTGATCCATACCTCTCAAATGAAGCATTTTTTGAACATTCTTGTGAGACATGAAGTTTTAGAGAATTGAATTTCCTTCAAAACAAGAGGTGGTGGAAAAATTTCTGAGAAAGTATGAAGAAGTTATGATCACCAAAGTTCGCTTGACTTTTCACCGAGAAACCCTAATTTAGAAAGTTTGACTTTTGAGCAAATCTTGAGTTTTCTTGATGAATCATGATCAACCCTTGATCAAATGATGAATGTAACTTCAAAATGAGGATGTTGACCAAAAATCATGAAGTTTGACTGCATGTTGACCACAGCTGACTTTTGTCCAATACAACCGATTTTCAACCATCCGAGCAATTGTCTGAGGAAACTTGACTCAGGAAGCTTGAAACTTGACATGGAGAACATTTGAAGCATATGAGGAGGCATGATGAACATTGGGGATGTTGGAACCATTTTGATCTCGAGAATCACCAAACCCTAGTTTGGGTTGATTGTCAGAGAGGGTTTGTCCGATCAACCTTTGAGGAATCCTCGAGTATGGAGGTATGGAATACCTTGAGAAGATGGAGGGAAAATTTTGGGGTATGACACTGCCCCTGCTCAATCTTCTTGTACCGAAGGGCTAGATTGGCATGCTCGCCCGTGACCGGAGGTAGAAGATGATTGAACACCGAGTACACCGAAAATTTGCACCGCCGTTGGTCGATGATGCGGAATGGGCTTATAGATGCCATTTGGAGAAGCCGAGATTTTGCTGGGAATGAGTCGACGCTAGACTCAAGATTGTTGTCCGAGTAGAGAACCGCGGAGATGGGCTTAAGATGCCATCCGGAAAGATCGATGCCGGGAGTGAGCCGACGCTAGGCTCAGACGCTTCGAAGGAGCATGGAGATGGGCTTAAGATGCCATCCGAGGAGTCGTACGTTAGACTTCGCTTATCTTTGAATGAAGTTATTGGTTTGTATTGGTTTTAACCAAATATGCAAGATTCTGAAAGTGGAGAAATGTTGACAAGTAGTCGGAGATGGGCTTAAGATGCCATCTAAGGCAACCGAGTCGCACGCCAATTCGTAGTTGTCGTTGATAATAAGAATGAGTCGAATAGTTCTTCGATCGACTACTCCGGGGAGGTAGTAGTTGGCAAAATGCGGATATATTCCCCGTCAGGCATCGGGTGTTGATCCACCGCCTGCTATCGGAGGATAACTCGTGATCTTTCGGATAAGGTTTCCGCCGGGCCGCATTATCCCGATCCGTTGTCGGAGGACAACGAGGGTGGTCGCTCGATAGTTTTCCGCCCTGATTCGGTCTTAATCTCGACCAGCTTGTTCGGAGGACAACTAGGGCGGTCTTTCGATAGTTTTCCGTCTGATTCGGTCTTAATCTCGACCGCATACAAAAGTGATTTTCACCGCTTTGGAGAAAATAAGAGAAACTTTGATAGAATATTGATTAGTCTTATGCAAAGTATGATGCATGACAAATGTGTATGAATGACATATGCATAAATTATGACTTTTATGAATAATGTATGAATGATAGATGTTGTGGTATTTCAAAACATATTCATGTCAAGAAGATGCGATGTTCTGCTTTGAGATTTCGACTTGCTCGAGGATGAAGATCCCGAGAAGAAAGAAAACTTTGATTCCTCCGGTGCACTATCTGACCAAGTCTTGAGGCTAGATATTGTTGACAACCCGCCGGGAGAGTCTCGGAGGTACTCTACCGTGGTTTTATGGTAAATCCTGCTGGAGAGCATTTGATAGTTGCCGGAGACCAAGTTAGAAGGATCCGGGGCCCGCGTAATCCCTAGCTGGGAAAGAGGATGGGGTTTCTCCGGCACTATCCGACCAAGTTTCGAGTCCGGATATCATTGTTAAAGGGAAATTGTTGAGAGATACTTTGTTGGGAGACCTCGGCTGATGAAGTGTTATTGTCTCAAGACTTTGGGCGTGATTTATTGTCAAATGCATATATCATTCAAAGCCATTGCTTTAGGATCCTCTTTTCGTCAACTATGATCCATTTTCAATTGTAAACTATATTTCAACTTATTGTACTCAATGAAATCTGTCCAATGATTGACTATTTGAATCTTGAATGCCGATAGTAGTCTCGAAGTAGATAGGTGATCCGACGAGACATAGTCGTACGCTTAAATCCCTAACTTTTGCCTAGACCGCCTTTCTGTTTTCACCAATGATACCTTTTTTGCCCAAGCCGCCTTTTCGTGTTTTCAACTTGTTGTACATTTTTGTATATATCCTTAACTTTGCCCGAACCCTTTGGTTCGCCAGATGCCCTTATTTTTGCCTAGGTCAATCGACCTAGCGGGTCCCTTTTATGCGTAGTATTTTTTGACTATGTCCGCTCATGTGGTGTAAGTCTTCACCATCCATGGTGCTAAGTATCATAGTCACCGAAAATACTGCCTTGACTACAAACGGTCCCTCATAGGTGGGAGTCCATTTGCCCTGGGATCGCCGGAAGAATGATGCGCTGACTACTAGATCACCGACTTGGTAGACTCTTTGACCTTCTTGTTGAATGCTTTGATCATTCGCTCGATAGATCCGCCCATGGCGTATGGATGCGAGTCGCTTCTCATTAATAAAATTAATCTGTCAAGGCGAGTCTCGACCCAATCGCTCGCTTAACTCGGCCCCGAGGACTCGTTGAGGGTATCTCAACTTCATGGGTAGGATCGCCCATACCGTATACGAGAGAAGGGGTTTCCGCTGATGTTTGTATCAGAAAGCGATAACCATGAAGAGAAAAGGTAACATCTCATGCCAATCTTTGTAAGTCACTATCATCTTCTCGATAATCTTCTTAATGTTCTTGTTGGCGGCTTCCATCAAGGCCATTCATCTTAGGCCGATAAGGAGAAGAATTGTGATGCTTGATCTTGAACCGCGTGTAGTTCTATGATCATCTTGTTGTTGAGATTAGAGCCATTATCTCGTGATAATCCTTTCTGGAGTGCCATACCAACAGATAAGATTATGCTTGATGAATCGAGCCACAACATTCTTGGTAACAAATGCGAACGAGGTCGCTTTCTACCCATTTGGTGAAATAGTCAATTGCCACAAGGATGAAACGATGTCCGCTGGAAGTCGGGGCTTGATTTCTCCGATCATGTCAATGCCCCACATTGCAAAAGGCCAAGGAGTGTAGAATATTCAGAGGTACCGGAGGTACATGCACTTTGTCCGCATAACCGCATTTGTGACAAAACCGAGCATAGCGACAATCACTTCCATGGTGGACCAATAGTAACTTGTTCTCAAAATCTTCTTAGCCATTGTATGTCCAATCGGAGTGGGTACCAAATGCGCCTTCGTAACTCTTCCATGATATGTATTGTTGTTTTCTCGTTCACAACGGAGTAAGCACAAATCATGGTTGCGCTTGTATAAGATGTCGCTACGAGGAAGAATTTGGATGCAAATCTTCTCATGAACTTTATCATTGATGATACCTCGGATATTCCCGAGTCACAAGATACCTCTTCACGCCATAGTACCAAGGTTTCTCCATCAAGCTCATAACAAGATGCTGGTTCATCGAACTTCTCAATGATGATCCGGGAGCCTCGTTGTCCCATCCGACCTTGAACATAGACGACATAGTAGCCAATGCGCCCCGCCAACCGATTCTCTTCTCGTGGAATGTGATTGAAAGTGATTTCTTCAAGTAGGGATCAAACTCAAAACATGCTCGATATGGAATGAGATTCGATGCTTCGTATCCCACTCGCCTTAATCCGATCGATCACCAAAGCCGAGTCTCCATACACTTGTAAGAACTTGATTCTTAAGTCAATAGCAGCTTTGATACCCATGATGCACGCCTGACTCGGCCATGTTGTTAGTGCAACAAACACAACTGCGTGAAAGGGGTATGTCCACCGTAGGGATGTAATGATGGCGCCAATGCCATTGCTAGTGCATTTGAGGCTCCATCAAAGACCATAGTCCATCGATCCTTGTTCGTGTCCTTTGTTTGGGCCTCGTTCTTCATAATCAGAATTAGTAAAACATCTTCGTCGAAATTGAACCGCATAGATCGATAGTCATCTACGGCTTGATGAGCCAAATGATCGGCTACTACACTTCCTTTGATCGCTTTCGAGAAGTGTACCGATGTCATATTCGGTCAAGATCATTTGCCATCTTGCTATTCTTCCGGATAGAGTTGGTTTCAAATATGTATTTTATCGGATCCATCTTGGAAATCAACAAGGTAGTGTGAGTCAACATATACTGCCTTAGTCGGTGAGCAAGTTAAAGCGTTGTAAGTTTTCTCGAGTGTGAGTACCTTGTTTCACGGTAAACTTTTGCTAAGGTAGTATATTGCATGCTCTTTTCGACTGCACTCGCCATGTTGCCCCAACACACACCCCATTGAGTTCTCTAACACCGCAAGTACATGATAAGAGGTCTTCCTTCTGGCGGCATCGTGATAGAGGATTTTGTAAGTACTTTGATTTTGTCAAAAGTGATTTGGCAATCGCTGCTCCATTCTACCACTTGATCTTTCTTCAAGAATTTGAAGATTGGCTCACAAGCAGCTTAAATGTGCAATGAATCGCAATGTAGTTCAATCGCCCAAGAAACCTCCGACTTCCTTCTAAGGGAGTCGGCATTTCTTGAATAGCTTTAACCTTAGCAGGATCGACTTCAATACCTTTCCCATCGACAACAAACCCTAGGAGTTTCCTGATCCGACTCCAAAGGTGCACTTGTTAGATTAAGTCTCGCCTATTCTTCAACTGGCAAATAGTTTCGCAAATGATCAAGATGTTCTTCTTTAGTCCGTGGATCGAGCTATCATGTCGCCGACGAGACCTCTATCTCGTGATGAATCATGTCATGAAATAATGTCACCATAGCACCGATAAGTGGCACCGCTTCTTCAACCGAACGGCATAACCTTGTAATGTAAAGTGCCCCACCGTAACAAAAGTAGTCTTCCATGTCTTCGAGCCATTTTAATCTGATTGTAACCGAGAAACCATCCATGAAGGAGAAAACCTTATGTCAAGCGGTGTTGTCAACCGTAACATCAATATGAGGAAGTGGGAAATCATCTTCTGACTTGCTTTGTTCAAATCTAATCCACACACATCCGCATTCTTTACCATCCTTCTTAGGCACTGAACCACATTAGCAACCCATCAGGATAGGAAGTAATCGCTAAGAAGTCGACGCTGAATGCTTCATAACTTCGCTTTGATTTTCTCCGACATCTCGTGACGCATGCGACGAACCTTCTGCTTCACTAGGAGAAAACCTTCTTTGTTCAATCGCTGTACCACAATATCAATGTCTAACCTCGCATGTCTTCGTATGACCAAGCAAAACCTCAATATAGTCTCGTAGCATCCGAATCAATCTTTCTTTAACACTGCTCTCAAGACCCGCCCTATCTTGATCTCTTTTCTCGCCTTCATCAAGCACTCCAAATTCACAACCTCAACTTGCTCTTCATGGTCAGATAACTCGCTTCTTCTTGTAGAAGGGCCCAAGTTCTCCGGCACTTCACAATCTTCCTCACTCGCCTTCACTTGGTAGATCGATTATCGAATTCATATTTAGCAATAGCATAGTTGTTATCAACGAGATTCGAGTGATTCTCAGTATCACGTGTGTGTAAGAAACACATAGCTTAAGGGTGACAAAGTAAAAGAAACAAACAATTGAATGCAAAAGTCCAACAATTTTATTGAATGAAAATATGCAAATGATGAAAATAACCTCACAAACGAGCCATGATGCCCTGCAAGGCACTAGGCTTTAGAGTTTATTGTTCAAAACATAAAGAAATACGAAAAGCAAAACAAAACAAGAGCAATTACTCCCGACTAAAGGAGATTGGTATGACGCTTCGCCTTCCAATTGTCGAGCCCATCGTCTGAGTCAAGATCCACTCAATGTCGAGGTCGTTGTCGCCGCCTTCTATAGCATGGATTCCACTGGCCGATGCGAAAAGTTGGCCGCACGCTCACAAGCGTATCATCTTCCGAATTGATGGTGAAGCCTAAACCAGTTTTGTCAAATTTGAAAGGAAGATCAAGGAGCTGTCCCCAAATAGCACTACCACCTTCTTCAACCGCAGCTTGAGCATCTTTCAGCGAGGCCATCCTAGGCGGACTCAGTAACTCGTGGAGTGACAGGAGAGTCAACAGGCATGATTCTGGGGATTGTTTCAAAAGCTTGACAGGGAGTCTCAAAGAATTCTCCTTCCATCTCGAGATATCGGAACGACTGTAGATGACTCACCATATACTCTTCTTCACCACATATCAGAACGACTTTCCCTTCACAGGTATTTCACCTTCGATGCAGTAGAGGTAATACCGCCCCATGTATCCAAGGGCCCAAGTAGGCAAGAATAAGCTGGACGGATGTCCATGACAAAGAAAGTGAGTCAAAAGTCCGGGAACCGACTTTAACAGCAGAGTGAGCTCTCCAAGTACTGCTCGCAGAGCCATCAAAGCTCTCACAATAATGTCACCGGGTCTTAGAACCAACCCTTCGACATCGTCGATCAAAAGCGGTCTTCGGAAGAATATTCGAGTAGAACCGTATCCACCAAAACATGAGACAATGTAGTGCCCTTGCATTCAACAGATGTGCAAGGCTTTGTTGTGTTTCTTTCCCAGAGAGTCAAATCAAGATCGAGAAGCCTAGGCCGCTGTTGGCAGCAAGCTAGCAATACAAACTTCAAACTGTCTGGTAGTGTCTATGCACGTAAGGCCCTTTAAACTTCACCAAGGCATTAGCATGAGCCTCGAGCACAAGAGCAGAGCAAGCATGGATATCTTGGACGGAGTCTCGCCCTAACTGCTCCACAACATTGTAGTCACTCTTCTTGATAATCTTCTAATTCTCCATTTCTTGTTTGGACGTTCTCGTGAACCTTTGGTACTGGATGAGCAGGATGAGTCATCCGGTTCTTTCCTCTAGCTCTGGAACGGGTTGAATAGTCGGAATGCGAGCCGGAGTCGTAGTGTCTTTGGAGGAGAGATATCCGAGAGAAAACCTTTCGGCTCGTCACCTTACTTGCATCATCGAGGAATGGTCAAGTCATCTATGTTGAAAACATAAGTATCTTCACCAACAAAGATTGGAACTCTTGTCATGGTTAGGCATAGCGCGCTGATCACATTCTGAGTCTCAACAGAGGGTCAAACTCAATCGCTTAGCTTCAATCATGTCTTGAATTTTGTTCTTCGAGCCCAACAATCATCGTGTTATGTCCGGGCATTGGAGTGGTAAGCACACTTAGCATTAGGATTGTATCTCTGAGAGGAAGTGTTTATGTTCGAGGAGGATCCTCAAGGTAATCACCCTTCAACATGTGTTGCAAGGCGACAATGGCATGTTGATCTTGTAACCGCCCTCGTGGCGCTGCTCGCTACGCTGTCTCGCTAAGGTTGGCCGATGTAGGATTGAGATCACAACCGCCCACAAATTGAGCGCGGTCGGTCTTGGCTCGGCTTTTCCGACCGCATACAAGATTAGCTTCTTTCTTACCACCAAAAGATCTTCAAAAGATTCAAGATGTCTCTACCCGAATCTTCCTACTCTTGATACCAACTTCAATGCGTTTGTCAATATCCTTGAACCCTACAAGAGTTTCCAATCGATGATTGAAGAATGGGCCTGCTGTTGTTCTATAAACATATCAACCAACTCCCTATTGGACAAGGGTGGTTGAATCACCGCTAGATCTCTCCATTTCGAGCATACCCTTGAACTTCTCATCACGACCCATAGACATACTTTGTAGTTGTATGCGAGTGGGTGTCAATTCAACATTGTACTCATATTGCTTGTAGAAAGCATCCGCTAAGTTACTCCAAGTACGGATACGGTCGTTTCTAGTCGATAGTACCATTCCAACCGGTTCCGACAAACTCTTGAAAATAATGCATCCACAACTTTCTTTCATCAGGGGGATTGATCTTCCGACATAGGACTTCAAATGCGCTTGGACAAGACATGCCATCATACTTAGCAAAAGTTGAACTTTGAACTTGGGAGGAATCACAACACCGTGGACAAGACTCAAATCATCAAAATTCAGCCCGACATCTTCGTATTTTCCACAAGATTCGACGGTCTTCAAGTTGTTTGTACTTGTCATCTTCATCGTAGTATTGGCCATTATCATAGTCTTTCTCGTGCTCATGCCGACTACCTCCATCATCACCCTTGTCACTTTGCTCATCCTCCTTCTTCACACTTCCTTCGAGAGCTCAATTCGACTAACCACTTTAGGACCACCTTGTAGCGCCGCCCATGTTGAGAAGACCAACAACCTTCTTCTTCCTGTTGATGAGCTTCTTCGATCTTCTTGGCCTTGACCAAGCCGGTAAACAGTCAAACCGAGCATTCGAGCCTGAGATCTTTGACAGATCGCTCAAGAGCCATTTCTACTAAAATAAATAGCGAGCAAATGAGAAAACCAATCTCCAATGTACCTGATGCAATGTTATGCTATGATATGCAATGTTTATGCAATGCAATGTTTTCAAGGACCTTAGAGATTTAGATTTGTTAAACAAGCAATGAACAAACATTTATTAGTACTCCTTTTATTCTTTTTCTTTTTAAGTACAAAAGATAGTTCAAACAAATAAGAGAAAACATATAAATCCTAAAGCTCTAAGTCTCCCAGCGCTTTCCTTTTGTAGGCATTGATGCTTCGCCCTCGTGAAGTAGCTTGGTCAACTCTAGCATTTTCTTCTCACTTGCATAACACTGAGCTTCAAAGGTATCCCTCTCTTCTTTAAGCTAAATCCAGGATCTCTTCAAGTCTTCAAAATCGGCAGGCATGTCGGGATGGAGAATGGTATAGGTACGCCACCTATAGCAACAGTTCCATAATTACCGTAAAGTGAATGGCATCATGAGGTTTTGAGCTCGAGCTCGCACCCATTTGTGGTAAGGTTCCCAAGGAATGGAGTTCGTGCCCCAAAGTCTTGGTATCGGCCTTCTTTACCATGCCCCAAGCGTATGAACCTTCGTCAACTCGAGATCGTGATTGTAGTCGAACACAATGTCCCAAGAAGCATATCATGCGACCATCTCTTCGAGCAAAACCAAACCGACGTAGAGCTAAAGAAGGGTTGAAGTAATACCTCCCTTATACCAAGTAGCGTACATTAGGAATTCTCCACAACGCTCAATGAAGGTAAAATCCGAGAGAAAAGATTCCAACGGATGTCTGAATGAGAGAGTGACATTAACCTTTGAGACCATCTCAACCTTTGTTCATTCTTCAAAACGGATGGAGGAAGGTGTGAAATAAACCACCTGGAAAGTAACGGTATACAACACATGAGAGTTCCTTGTCTCTTAGTAGTACGAGTGTGGAGATAATGTAGAATATCTCCAAGTAAAGTAGGCACTGGATTGCGGGTAAGAAACAACTTGATGGCGTTGACATCTATGAATCGATCCGAGTTAGGGAATAGAACCAAACCATAGATTAGCAAGGCCACAATGTCTTCGAATGCATGGAAACTCATAATTTTGAGGAATTCTCGGGCTTTCTTAATTAGAACTTGGAAAGTACACCTTAACTCCACTGTTTCCCAATTGGCTTCAATGTCCGAGCGCTTAAGATGTAAGGTCGATGATGTCTTCGCATTTAGGAACCTTTTCCAAACCGTGAATGGCATTTGGTCAAGAATAGGTACCCCAAGAAGCTTAGAGAACTCTTCCAAAGTAGGAACCAATGATAATCCGGAATGTAAAGCAATGGTGTTTTGATCAAAGAACTGAATAGACATGCATCATATCTTCTTCAAAACCGAGATAACCAAGTCAAGTAGATAACCATGTCTTTTGATGAACCGAGCATGGTCGGAATTTCAAACCAATTTTTGAGTGAGAAGGTATACCCATGAAGTTGATTCGGATAGTCTTTCTAGAAGCCATAATTCCCTACAAAACAGAGCAAAGATAAATCCTAGGTCCTTGAAATAGTTAGAAATGATATGCAATGCAAATGATGTCATGATGTCATGTTTGGCACACACAAGCAATTCACACAATGAGCCTAGGTTTAAGGCTTGCAAGAGGTATAGGTGATTACCCCACTAAAAGTTTGAGTTGGTTCATCCCGTCCTATAATAGTAACCGGTTCTAGGAATCTCATATCATTGATCTTTCTCGTAGGCATTTATTTCAATACGACGCCAAGTGGTCGATCAAAATATCCCAAAAGTCCGATCTTAATGAGCGTAGCATCGAGTATCAACCAACCTTAGTCTCAGACCAAAGTCGGCCATCTCACTACCTTTAATGGCCAAGATGGGTCAATTAAGGTTCTAAAAGTTTAGTTAGTGCTTAATGACACCACGAAGCCAAATACTATCCTCAACTTGAAAATGAAGAGTACCGTGACATCCAAAGTGTCACACTAACGTAGCCATCATGTTGACCGCTTCGATATACGCCTAACGGTCGCGACAATTTATTGCTACTTACCTAAAAGGAAACCCGATCCGTGTAGGATCCCCACAAATATAATACCCAAGCAACCCTTAAAGATAAAGCAAGCAAGTCAAACAAAAGCAATAAAGGTGATCTAGAAATCCTTAAGGCATTCTCTTTGTGGTGTCTCCCTAGAGTCGCCAGCCTGTATACGTGAACTCGACTTTGTAGGATTTTGTATCGCAAATGTGCGGATAGCAAGAGTCTCCACCGACTTTTCTTTTATCCAATTAAGGGAAGGTGAAAAGAACAGGAAAAGACCTTCATTAGATTCTGAGTAAGGGAGAAGGTTATGAAAAGGGAAGGTATTAGCACCCCTTTTCATCCGTAGTTATCTACGGGCTCTTAGTTGCTCCTAGATCACTTTAAAATTGCTTTTTGTGTGTTTGACAAAAATGTTTTGAAAAGGCATTTCGCTTTGACTTTGTAATGATTCATGTAGGAATGTATACAAAGTGTTCGGAAATGTTTCGTTTTGAAAAGAGTTTGAACTTTGACAAAAAGTGTGAGGTGTGAAAAGTATTTTGATAGAGCAAGCAACTAAAAGTCTAATTACCTACTCAGAATTGGTCGTTTTCGTGTTATCTTACGTTCCTTTAGAATAGTGCTATCCGTATCATTAGTTGATAGGTAACCCTATTCGTTGGATGTAAGTGGGACATTCGAAGGGACATCGTATGGTCATAGAAGGCAACTTGTAGGAAGTATCCTAGCACATTCGAAGGGACTATCATCATTTTCGTAGGCGACAATCGAGGGTCAAGATCATGTATGCGAGGCTTACATCGTGGGTCTTATGATCTTTGTATCAAGGGACTATGATGATTTATTTTGAAGGCAACTAGTGCTAGAATACCATTTGACGCAACGAGGGACAAGATGATGAAAGAGTGTGTTGATTCTTATATATTATCTTGAAAATTAGTGGTCTATGTCCAATTTTATCTTGCCATGCACGCCTAATTACTAACAGCTTTATAGGGTGCGAAATTAAAATGCGGAATGTAAAGTGAAAGATAAATCCTACGCTATTACATGGCTTTCATATATAATTTAAACATGGAAAATAAAAGCCCTAATTAAAACTATTACATCCCATGAGCAATTACATTATTGGAAAAGAAAACAAGAAAAGAAATCGTCTCAAACGAATTACCCGTGAAAAGATGAGAAAATCTAAAATACGATGAAATCGAATAAGAGAAAATGTTAGTAAAATGCAATTTTTGAATGAGAAAATATTTCATGCTGGAAATAACATTAATATGCTAAAATAATTTTTGGGATTTTTGATGCAATTTAATAATTAAAACTAATTAAAAGTGATTTAAATGGTAAATTATGAATAAAATTAAATATGCATGCAAATGATATTTTTAATTTTATAAATTAAATAAACATTTTATGTAAATAATGCAAAAGAAAAATATTTTTGGTATTTTAAAATGCATGATAAAAATATTGAAATTAAATAAAATTGCATGAAAATATTAAAAGAAATTAAATGAAAATATAAGAAATGTGAATTTGTAAACTTGTGAAAAAGAAGTGTCATGGATCGAACTCGAGACCTTGGCTTCATAACCCCATGCCTTAAATGAGCTAACGCAGTGTTTGAAACCCGAACGAATGGATTCTCGAACGTGTCACTTCCCATTCCTCGCCTCCGCCAAGCTTCGTCTTCCCCAATTTGAATTTTTGAAAATCCAGCGTCGGCCTTTGTTCGACGCTACAACCCTGGAAAAATCAAAAACCACATACAGATAATATAAATGAATTCTAAGACCATGGTTCGATTCAAGACATCATTCCGAATGCAATGGTAATAGTCTCGTGGTCCAATTTTTCCGTTTAAGGGAAACCCTAAATCGTGTTCAGGAACCCTAGTTATGGCATATCACGTTCCCAGCCATGAAAACTCAATTGGATGACCCAGAAAGTTTGCAAACCCTGCTCTAAGCACGAAACAAACACCAAAACTCGTTAATAATGCATGAATAATGAAACACGATTTTGAAAAAAATACGAACAAACCGATCCGTGATTTCTTAATTCTGGATGCTTTTGGATGATGTGAGGGTCTCGATCGACTCAGGAGGTATCAAGGAATGTGTTTTGATGCTTGAATCAACTGAAACGATCCAAAACCAAGGCTGCAAGTTGCTTGAAGGTCACAGATTTTTGAGCTTCAATAGGGTTTCTCCAGCCAGTTTTTCTACCTTAATTCGTGTGGCATGTGATGTATATATATAGTAGATGGATTCAGAGTTGATTTGAGAAAGAATCAATCACTAATCAATGCAAAACATATTTGATTTTGTACCAAATCAAATTTTCATCTTTTGATCAATTTTCAATCCAATCTTGCCATATCCAACCAAATTTCAAATTTGTCGGCTTTATTGAGTTACTTGATCTCAAGGAAGAGAGGAAAATCAAATTTGCATTTAATTTTGATTTTATACTTTATTTTTGAATTTAATTTGTATTTAAATGAATAAATTCCAAATTAAATAGAAAAATAAAATAAAAATTCGTGGCATTGGGATTGGATATTCCTAATTGCATGAGGAACAAGTTTGATAAAGAAAAGTAAGCCCATTTGCAAAAATTTTGATTTTTAGAAGTATTTCTCTTTGTGCATCTCTTCAAAATTGCCCAACTTGTGAATGGTGTATCTTGCTCAATTTTCCAAATTTTTGAGTGTTCTTGGACTTTTTGGAAAGCTCTAAGAGTCCTCTAACCAACCTTTTTAGTATCATCTCAATTGGAGTTTCCATGCTCAATATATCTTCAAAACAAAATGTTGACTTTTGTTGACTTTTGAAAAGGACCTGTAATGTTTTGATCCATACCTCTCAAATGAAGTATTTTTTGAACATTCTTGTGAGACATGAAGTTGTAGAGAATTGAATTTCCTTCAAAACAAGAGGTGGTGGAAAAATTTCGAGAAAGTATGAAGAAGTTATGATCACCAAAGTTCAGACTTTTCACTAAGAAACCCTAATTTAGAAAGTTTGACTTTTGAGCAAATCTTGAGTTTTCTTGATGAATCATGATCAACCCTTGATCAAATGATGAATGTAACTTCAAAATGAGGATGTTGACCAAAAATCATGAAGTTTGACCGCATGTTGACCACATTGACTTTTGTCCAATAACCGATTTTCAACCATCCGAGCAATCGTCTGAGGAAACTTGACTTGAAGCTTGAAACTTGACATGGAGAACATTTGAAGCATATGAGGAGGCATGATGAACATTGGGGATGTTGGAATCCATTTTGATCTCGAGAATCACCAAACCCTAGTTTGGGTTGATTGTCTAGAGAGGTTTGTCCGATCAACCTCGAGGAATCCTTGAGTATGGAGGTATGGAATACCTGAGAAGATGGAGGGCAAATTTTGGGGTATGACACTATGACTCTCACAACCATGGACGGTGATGAACTCCCGTGATCTTGCGAATGCCGACGCAGCCAAGAAATACTTTGTCTAAAAACAAAAGAACAAAAGTCAAAACCCGAAAAGGGCGGCTTAGGCAAAAAGAGCGTCTTTGGAAAAACCGAAAAGGCGGTCCAGAAAAATAAGAGACAATAAAGAAATTATCCGATAGATTGAAAACCCGAAAAGGCAATCTAGGCAAAAATAAGGATACAAAATGACAAAGTAATCGACTCACCCATACATTAATCCAAGAAACTTCCATCAACGGATCTTCAATCAAATCTTCTGAAGCAACAAGCACCATTGGAATTCAAAGTTGTTAGGGATAATAGCGGTTATTTTCTTTCAATGTAGCCTTTTCCCAATAAATTATCATTTCCAACATTTGTAAATAGTTCATGGAATCCCGCCTTTGGCTGATTACCATTCTATCAATAAATTTGAGCCTTGTTCCTTTTTTGTTTGCCATTCTCGCTTTATTCAGTTTTGCAAAATAACGCTTTTATTGTGAAAATCGCTTTTTGAAACTAAAAAGTTTTAAATGAATTTTTACTTCAAAAAATTTTTTTTGAAACAAAAGCAGAAATGTTCCTTTGAACTATGAACACAGAAAAAACTTCAACGGTTCCTCCACAAGTGTTTCGATCTCCGAAGGATAAAACAGCTGCTAAAGAAGTCTTCTTCTCCTCAATAGAGATCATCAAAAGACGGTATTCTTATCCACAAAGAATTCCCAGCAAAGTTGCCAATGAAATGCCTTTTTCAGAAAGTTTAAAGCATGCAACTCAGATTCTTCATCAGTGAACGTCTACACCATGATTGCAGATTTTGCTGAGTATTTGTTGAACTGTGACGTAGTCCTTTTCCCAAATGTCCTCTTTGTTGTCTCGTCAAGTATTGTCAGCATGCATATGACATTCATCATTTATACATAATAGCATCATTAACGCATTTATGCATTTCTCAAATGTTTGCTTTTATATCACTGGTTTAGGTTACATGTACTCATATATGTATGTCATCTCTCCAGCAGATTATCCCCAAGCAGAAAAATACATCTTTTCTCTATCATGTTCCCCAGTTGAGAACATTCCTCATTGGGAACAATGTCTTGATTGACCGTTTCTTTCCAGTTCATTCCTGGATAGAACCTCGTCTTTAACCAACAAAACAATAAGCAATAGCCTCGTCGTCCAAGCCGTTTATTTCCTTTTCATCTTTAAACTTGTCCTAAAAAGATTGTTTCTTCTCAGCAAGTTCAAATCATGAAAGTTCAAGAAATCTCCGCAGTTGTTTTTCTATCTAAAAGAAAACCTGTGTCTTTCAATCAAAATGCCCGCATCTTCTCACGAGAGAGATTCCCGGCAAGATTGTAGCTGTGAAAATGAAAACTCATTTGAGATTCTTTTTCCCATTTTCGTCTGTTATTCACAAGGCTGAATACTCAGTAAATTTCTCAAGAATTACCTTGTTATAGTTATCACTTCGCTGATAATTGGTAATATCTTCAGAACTCATTACCATAAACTATCACAAGGCTGATAATTGGTAATATCATTTTCATTTACCTTAAACATTGTCATAAGGCTGACAGAAGGTAATTTCTTCGTTTCCCAAAGCGAAACAGATATTCACATGTTTTGTGAATCTCTTTTTCCCCAGCGAGACATATTGCATGTTTCCCAACAAATAGGATCCTCTTTTCTTAAATAGATCGAGTCATCCTCACAAATTTTTCCCCACCATGTCATCTCTTTGATATCATCTGGGTGAAACTTCTTGCAACCATTTTGCATCATCCGCATCTTTTGGTATCTTAGGTCCAAAATTTGCGTATTCTGATATTTAAGTCTCTTCACACCTATCAAACGAAGATATTCTCATCTTCATATCTCAGGTTAAAGAAACTTAAATAGGGGCATCTGTCATACCCCAATTTTTGACCTAATATACCACCTTACATCTGCATCATTGCATCATTAACAGTTCAAAACAGAATTAATCGGGTGTAGCTTTCACAGGTCAAAATTAGGGTTTCATCAAATTTTCATCTGATTCAAGAGGCAAGCAATTAGGGTTTGAGTTCTACTCACTTCATTTGATCTATCTTGATCAAATCATCAACCTTTGATCTTCAGATATCCAACTTTTCTCATTGATCTATCAAGGATCGACCAATTAGGGTTTTCATCGAGGATGTGCAATCTCTGATTTTCTGATCAATGAATGACCTTTTTGGTTAGAGATTGAACTTCCCATCTTAGATACAACATGTTGACCTAATTTCTGGATTCAAAACATAACAGAAGATCACAGACTTCATCAGTCAATTTCTGAAACATCTGATGAAATTTCATCTGCACTGAAAAGTCAAACTTTGACTTTTGGTCAACTTTTTCAAAACAAAACTTTTTCAATCATCAAAATAATTCAAATGATCCATCATGATCATAAAAAATCAAGAAATTTGGAAAAGTCAACAAAAAGTCAAAATTTCAAACACTTAGAAAAATTTTCAAGTGTTAAAATCTTGTACTTTTTCCAAACTTCATGGCATTTTTTCACATAGTTCCACTTTGAATTGGAAAAAGCTCAAAACATGAAAGTTGTAGCCCTTGAAACAAGCTTTCCAAAATGTCCAAGAACTCTCAAATCCATGGAGTCTAGCTATACTTTTGAATTTGAAACTTAGAGCTCCAAAATCCATAATTTCCAAGTACAAACTTTCAAATTTATAAGTCATTTTGCATTTTCTTCTTCTAGAACACATGCCACCTTGCAAAGATAAGCTAGAGCTGATAAAAATCAGTTGGATGTAATTATGATGGATAAGATCAAGTTGGAAATTAACCATGGTTAAAAAAGGAAGCTTCCTTTTGCATTTAATGCAAAAAAAGACTTCCTTGCCCTCTAAGGCAAGTTGAAACTACCAAAGCCAATCTCTTGTACTTACCATTCAGAATTTGAGGCCTATAAATAGAGGTCTTGTTTCAATTTCAAACCACACCAAAGTAATGCAAAGACATGCTTTCTCTCTTCTTTCTTAAAATCCAAGAAACATAGTGGTATTTGAGAAAACTTGCATTTTTGAAAAATTGTGAAAAACTTTGAGTAATTTGGTGTCTAACATGTTTTAATATCAATATGAAACTTGTTTGAAACATAAAATCAACATAAACCAAGCTAGAAATCAGATTTTGCATTCTATGTACACAAGCTTGCCAAAACTGTCTTAAACTTCGAATCCATGGTTTGGCTCGAGCAACTTGAGTTCTGATCATCCAAACATCATCAACATACATCAT
Source organism: Vicia sativa (assembly GCA_021764765.1). Classification (NCBI taxonomy): domain Eukaryota; kingdom Viridiplantae; phylum Streptophyta; class Magnoliopsida; order Fabales; family Fabaceae; genus Vicia; species Vicia sativa. The sequence continues at coordinate 12,844,202 of CM038797.1, forward strand.
AGACATGATGCAGATCATTAACAACAATCTGTAACACCTCTAACCACTATTTTCAGTTTCAATTTGAGTTGTATGCAGGTCGACTTGGTCAGAGCAATCCAAGCAAGCTCATGATGTGCAGACCATCCTCACACCTTCCATAGGAGCCGTTGGTGCTCAAGCAATCACAAAATCACAACTGGAAACGCTCAAACCCAGAATTCGATTCCAGCTTCAACAGGTAAAAACACCAACTTCGAACTCCATGATTCTTTGATTCAAATCCAAAAAACTCTTGGCCATTTTGTTTCTGCACTATCCACGATCATTAACCCTCAATCAATTGATAAAATCATCCACCATACACGATTTCAATTAAGATTTTCAGTTTTAGGGTTCTTCACATTTTCTGGAAGTTCAATCATGTTAAACCAAAAATAAATGGAATTAACCACTGCCATCGTGTTCCTTGTTAAATTTCGGTCAAGTTTGATGTTTACATCATGTATATTCATTAAGAAATAAGAAATCCATGGCTGGTGAAGGATTGGGGAAGAAGAACAAGGCTACGCGCGTTTTTTCAAATTTAAAATAAGAGTTTATAATATATTTAACTGGTTTGACATTAATACACGGATGTATTGCCGCCCCAGCGGTTGCCAGCTCACTCTTAAAACTCTCTTGCCACGCCTTGCCCAATGGTCCCGGGTTCGAGTAGCCTTGGGACCATTTTTGCCAAACTTTTTAATTTTTCATCCATATTTTTTTCAAACTTTGACATTTTCAAAACCCAATCAAAACTCCTCATTTTGAGGTGATTTTTTGTACACTTGTCAATTAATGTATCTATTTTATGATAGTGCAAAAATTTTCAGAAAAAACTTTCATCCGATTATATTTTGATCGAGCCGAAAACGGTACTTTTGAGTACTTTTCAAAACACCTTTAAAGGTGATTTTTTCAAACTTTCGAAGCCCGATTCTTTTCAAAACTTCTCATAAATGAACTTCACATTTCAAAAACACTTTCAAATAGCATTCTTCAAAACTTTTCATCAAAACTTACATTTTTTCCATGATCTATCCGATTAAACGATAAAACCGAATTCGTTTTCTCTCGTTTTTCTTAACCGATCATGGGCCTCCCTTACGGTGTAAGTCCCAACATTCTTTATGTACATACATATTTTCCTTGTACATATCAAATTCTTTTCATATACATACAAATTTTTACCTGTAAATAATACAGATACTTTTTGTAAATACTCAAACACAGATAAACTTCGATCGTTTATTTTCACTTCACTTGTGTATACACTGAATACCATTGGTCTTGAAAGGAGCACTATTCCCGGTGAAACTGATTTTAAACCAATGGGCCACCCTTATGGTGTAAGTCCCAACCCTCCTATGTACATCCACAACTCCTTGTACATAAATACTGTCGGTACATATTTACTTCCTTGTACACAATTCAAACTTGTGAATAATCAAGTTACGCTGCTTTAAACGCTCGTTTCACGTACACTTGTTTATATTTCCTTCATAAACTCTTGTAAATAAACATCATGCATTGTTTATATTTCCTTCATAAACTCCTGTGAATACATATCACACACACACTTGTTTATATAATCGTCTAGTTATAACATAACAACTAGTCTAACCAATAGGTTCCCACAGCTATAGCCTCCTCTTGGGCTTTATACAAGACAACTCATTCCCGCAGAGTTAGCCTCCTCGGGCTTTGTACAAGGTAACTCATTTCATCTGAGTTCAGCCTCCTCTTAGGCTTCGTATAAGAAAACTCATTCATCTGAGTTTAGCCTCCGCTTAGGCTTCATATAAGATAACACTCCCCTGCTGAGTCAGCCTCCTCTTGGGCTTCGTTCAAAAGAACTCCTCATTGAGTTTAGCCTTCTCTTGGGCATCATACAATGAAAGAGACAGGAAATCTCTTAACAGCCTCCTATTGGGCTTCCAATACAAAGAATCACCCGCGCTAGGATAGAACCCAAAGAGTATAATTTCCCGGTGAAATTGCTCTTAATTCCAAAAGGATGGTTTCCCGGTGAAATCCCTCTTAAATCTAAAACCATCCATACCTTATAGCTTCCTCTTGAGCTTCATACAAGGACCCTCGATAACCCTTGATGACCCTCGGAATGCCTCCTATTTGGGTAACAATACAAGGACCCATGAGCTTCTTAAAAGCATCCCTCTAATCCAATCAATTTCTCCTCGAGATTTAGACGTTTATCATCTCTATGGAAGAAGTATTTCATCTATCACATCACATACAGTCAAAAACTTTTCAAACTCTTTTCAAACAAAAACATCTCTTAATCGTAAGTGGTAACGCTTGTACACTCAAGCAAAACACCCAATGCTTACAATTAAAAGATTCAATCTTTTTTAAACATCTTTCTTAAACATATAAGTGGTAACGCTTGTACACTCAAGCAAAACACCCAATGCTTACAATTAAAAGATTCAATCTTTTTTAAACATCTTTTTTAAACATCTTTTTTAAACATGTAAGTGGTAACGCTTGTACACTCAAGCAAAACACCTATAACTTACGACGAAAGATTTCAATCAATCAAACTTTTCAAAAATGTATGTGATGAAATAGATTAGATACATTTTTCATTAAGATGACATTTGTCTGTGTCTCTTATTAACATCCCGTTGCTTCCACTAGCATAAGTGGGAACTACGATTGCTCTGACTTTCTCAACATCCCTTTGAGAATACGTAGGCACAAGGTCTCATCCTTGCCAAGCAAAATTTCTTTCTCCCTCAAACCAAACAAACCATAGATCCCTTTAGACCCGAGCTACAAATGCTCTGATTCCCATTAAGGGATATGTATGCAGAAGATCCCAATGATCTTTGCGAGCACAATAATAACAAACACTAGGATCCCACATAATCTATCCTTCTTAAAATCCAAAGGAGAAACTTTCCCAATCATAGAAATAGCAAATTTAAAACACACAAACATATCAAACGTATTCATATATAAAACTATAGATAACTATATATATTTAGGGTGCTCCATCTATTCCCTTTATATAACAAACCCCCTTACCCGGAATCTCCCCAATGCGTTGCGTCTAGTTTGCGCTAGTCGTTACGCATATCAAAATCAATTGAGGGTATTAACTTTTCCTTTTTCATAATCATTAAATCATAATTTCTTGTGTTGAAAATAATAAAGCTTGATGCTCGCGGCATCTTTATAAACAAATCAAAAGAGTAAATCGTTTCGAGCCAGAGAATCTGAATTCAGATTCGATTCACTAGCACGTCACTTTTTAACGCGAACACACACCCCCAACACCTCCAATTATTTAATTAATTAATTAAATCCATTAATTCAAAAATGCCATTTTAAACCTTTAATTAAATTAATAGTTAAATTTCTAATTATTTAATAGTTGAATTATTTGGGGTGTCACATGTCGAACCCTGTCAGCCAATTGTGACATACTCTTAACGAAGGTTGGATCTATTTTCTTCCTAATAGAGTAGTCCAAACCTCTAGCATCCATTTGAACAAGTTCATGTTCGGGAACTTGAGTAAACCACCTCGCTTTTAACGATCTAAACCTATTTAGATAATCGTCTATTGTGTAAGTGTTTTTATTTTGGCCTTAATTTTTGGTAAAACTAGTTTATGTCAATGTCTTGACTGATGTCATGACATTCAGAGTTGAACATAAATTCTGCAGAAGAAGAATAATATAGGTACAACTCAGACTGGGAGTTAACTGTTATGCTGGAAATCTGCACGAAGAATGACTGATGTCATGACCAATGTTATGACATTATGTGCAACATCTGTTGTTCTGCATATTTACTTTTCCTGAGACTTTTCAGGATTTCTGTTGAGCTGTTTTTTTTATGGATTATGTTATTGGATCACATGCTCACGTGGCTTTAAGGTTAACCTTGTTTAACCCTAAATTGGTTTGTTAAAAAGACCAAGTCTTTAGGTTAAATCAAGTAAACCCTAGCTATTATTATGGAATCCCAAACTGAAGTGTACATACTGCTTCTATAATAGGAATGAAACCTTGATTTTTCTGTTGCGCCTTTACTGGGTAGAAGAGAGCAGTCTGTTGTTAATTTGTGTATTCTAGTTATTCTTGTGAGCCAAGCAATTATCTTTTGATAAGTGTCTTGGACTAGGATTTGATTGTAAGGGTTGTTTATCACTCAAAGCTTTGAAGCACGAGTGTTGTGTCTCTTGATTAAAGCTTTGAAGCAAAATCAAGTATGTTTATTGAAGAGTGTCTTCACAATTCAATTAATCAATAGGTTGATATCACTATTGTGATTGAGGGGGAGTGAGTAGAACTCGTGTCTAAGTAGGACTTAGATTGAAGTTGCATTGGGTAGGTCTTAAGTGAAGGAGATAAACTGGTTGGTTTATTCCTGAATTAATATTGCTTATAGTGGATTTCCTCCCTGGCTTGGTAGCCCCCAGATGTAGGTGTAGTTACACACTGAACTGGGTAAACAATTGTTTGTGTTCTTTACTGCTTTTACATTACTGTGTGAATTGTTAAACAGAGTGTCAGATACGGTGTCATAACATTCTCTGTGACATCACGTATCTGCTGCCAGGAATTTCATATTGTCTCAGCAAACTTTACTTTAATGCTTGACAATTCCACTAAACTAATTTTCGAATGCCCCTCATAAAACTGTTCGTGGAAAAGTTTCTCCAACTTCGACCATGAGTCGATCGAATCAGGGGGCAAGGTAGTAAACCATGTAAAGGATGCTTTAGTAAGGGATAAAGGGAAATGTTTCACCCTTAAGCCTTCATTATTTGTCATGTCTCCCGACTCAGTCAGGTATCTGGCGATGTGTTCGACCGTCGACTCACCCGTTTCTCCTCCAAACTTAGTGTATTTAGGAAGTTTCCATCCTCTAGGGTTTTCAGTCTGGAATATGTACTCTGATAATGGAGAAGAGTACGTTGGCCTTTGCATTGTATTCATACCATTTCGGGCCATAATTCTCTCGACAATGTTGGTTAAGTTATTCTCAACAACCAAATCTTCTTGTTGAACTTGATCAAGAACTTGGTCAGCCTCCTGATGTCTTTGCACTAAAACCCTAGGTGGGTTGACAATGACGTTCCTTTGAGGCGTTGCAGCTTGACCTTGGTACACAGTTTCCTCTTCTGCTTCCCCCATGTCCCCTTGGACATGTATTGGTTGCTGAACCGGATGCCCCTGTCGGGCAATCTCTTAGGGGCGCCTAAGAAGTTACATAGATGTGTTAATTGTGCAATAACTTGTCGGTTTGTTTCAGCAAACTGCCTATTAGTCTCGACCGATTCTTGCACTATGGGGTTAAACACATTTCTCATTTGGTTAGTTAACATATTGACTAACTCATGGTTGCTATCATCCATTTGTTGCCTCAATACTGCCACAGAGGTAATATTTAAATGTTGCACAGGAACTTCCCTATTTACTCCTATTGCAGATCCTTGTAAAGGGACGTTAGTATTCTGCACGTTATCAGACATTGTTGCTACACTTCGGGTCGACTGATATTCTGCCACTAAGTAATACGGCATTCCATAAGGGGGATTCGTAGTAGTACCAAATCGAGGTATCGCTATGTTCGGAATGGCACTCGTGGCCACCACAGGCCCTGGATTCACCGGTGTGGTCTGGGGAATGGGAATTGATATCAAGCAGGCCCAGGCGCAGGTCGCTTAAAGGGGAAATGACGCTACTTGCAAAACAACTGGGTCGGCAATACCCAGCGTTCGAGGTGGAACTTCATCCATGTTCGACGCAGATGTGTTGTTTGTCATCTTAGGTGTACGTTTCCTAGTGGGTGGTGGTTTCTTACTTGCTGAATTTCCACTTCTAAGTTTCATGTACTTCTAAGACAAACTCTAACGAAAATCTAACACTTAGCACAAGGTCCCACTAGGTGTGCCAATTTGTTTACTGTGGAAAATGGTAAACAACCGCTGGTCCTCCCTAAGTCCTAAAACTAAGGGTTACACGCGAGATCGACCAGTTGATCTCAAGACACCTGCTAAGGTTTTGGTAAATTGCACTACTTCTGTAAATGAAAAAGACCTTGGCCCAGAAACGGTTTCGTGAGCCTAAGGGAAACAGCACAATGGCTTTCCACACATAGAATTCTGACTATTAGTGACTCGTGATCAATAATTTACATTGAAATGTTTTTGGTAAATGAGACAAAAGTAAGCGAAAAAAGCAGTAAAGATAAAGTTAAAAGTAAAATAATTGCATTGAAATAGAAAGTGTGGTGATTCACGTACATCAAAGCTTGTGTTACTCTTTCTTCCTTTAGCGCGGAATTGGGCAGAGTTTTTCGCAAGCAGTTTAAGAGTACAAATGAACACCCCGAATTCTTAACATTCTAACTTATTTATAGTATTTACAAATTAACTTCTAAAGCTAATCAACGGACGAGATTCAATCTTTAAAAGCAACTTCCGCACACGTTTCGCCATCCGTTCAAAACTTCTAACCCACAATCTTCTGAGACAACTACCCACGATCTCCTCATTTTGACTTCCCGCTTCATGTCTTCAGAAGGAAACTGCCTTCAGGTTCGGTCTATCTTCTTGAGGCATAACAAAAATATCCTAAGTCCACTAGCATGCGTCTTCGACAATTGGAGCACTTCGACTGATGCCTTTATTCGACCCAAACTCATGTCGAATCGACCATCATACAATATGTTGACACAGTCCTATTTTCGACATTGTTTTACTCTGGTTGTTTGGTCGACTTGGTTTGGCCTTCTGAGCCAACTTCTCATCCGTCATGCATTCTTTCTGGAGCTTCTAACTTGGCTTTGTAAAGTATCTTCAGAAACTAACTTCATTTAACATTAGTCTTTAACCTGTAGGAACCTTTGCCTTTGAACCATGCCCTTAGACATACTTTACAAATTTCCAACTAACAATCCTCTAAAACATGGTTTTTACGTTCCACCACTCCATTTTGTTGAGGAGTACGTAGTGCGAAAAAATTATGATCAATTATGTGTTTTGCACAAAACTTGTCAAACAAATCATTTTCAAATTCTCCTTTATGATCGCTACGAATAGTAATAATGTTTGAGTTTAACTTGTTTTGTAAGATCTTGGCAAACTTTTTGAATGCCGAAAAGGTGTCGCTCGTTTTTGCTAAGAAAAACGTCCAACAAAATCTAGAGTAGTCGTCGACAATGACGAGTCCATAACAATTTCCACCTAAGCTTTTAATTATAGAAGGTCCAAAGAGGTCCGTATGAAGAATTTCAAGAGGTCTCGTTGTAGATACAATGTTTTTAGATTTAAATGAGATTCTTGTTTGCTTTCCCATTTTTCATGCATTACATAAGTGATCTTTGGAGAATTTTACCTTAGGTAATCCGACTACTAAATCTTTTGAGACAACTTTATTTAACAAATCAAAGTTTAAGGGAGAAAGACGTCTATGCCAAAGCCAAGAATTTTCATTGGTTGATTTGTGGATTTTTGTGCAAGATTGTTTGATAGGGAATTGTCCATGTGAACAACCTTAGAGTGTTTGAAATCTTTGCAAGGAATCTGGAGTGTTTTAAATATTTTCAAGGAAGTAACAATAATAGGATGATAGAATCGATGATCTTGTGTTGATAGAATGCAAGGATCCTTTGAGTGTTTAAAATATTTGCAAGGATCCTTGGAGTGTTTGAAATCTTTGCAAGAAAGTAGCTTAAGCGGCAAATAGGTTGCATTTATCAGTTGATTCGATCTATCTTGAGATCAAATTGAAGAAGAGGTTACATCAACATCAATTGGAGAATTTATATTGTTGTTTTAAAATCTTCTTTTATATTAAACAATTTCACATATTATAATTATCCTAATTCCTCGTATCTTTTACTTTTCCGTCTTTACATGCTTTGATTTTTCATCAATAGGTTTAACAAATAACATTGTGCTAGCAATTGAATTGTAAGAATTTTCTCCTTTGAATTTAATTTTTAATTAGGTGTGGATATAACGTATAATCACTTTTGATTATAACTGTTTTTGTATATCAACACCATTCATGGAAATATTCTGAAAATTCACTTGCACGCCAAGTGTTTGATAAAACGATCAAGCGAGTTCTTTGATTAATTAGCCTTGGAAATAGTATTGCAAAGTGATCATGTTCAAACAACAAATAAGTGGCTTATTGTATTGAGTTTGAATTAATCAATTATACATTATAATTCTATAGATTACCAATTAATTGATTTGCGTATTCGATTTTCTAATAAGTTCATTTAGATGACTTATACAGAAAATTGCTTCTACATACAACTCTTTCAAAAAAATTTAAATTCTAGATTCGTGTCTAGAATAATTTTAGGTTGTCTATTCAAACCCCCCCCATCTAAATACACGCTCCATCTTTTAACAAGTGGCATCTGTAACGCCCGTTTTATTTAATATTATATTATATTAATATTTTCGAGTTACCGGTCGATATTTATTTTGCGACGAGAATATTTGTGTTAATTAATATATCTATTAATTTATCTGGCGACGTTCGGTCCGGGTTTTACTCCGCTCGGATGGGTAAAACATTATTCGGATCCGATATTTAATTCCCCAAAATTATTTTAATTGATTGAATTAATGATATAATTAGATAGGGGTGTGGGGAGCATTTTGGTTAGAATTGGGTTTTCACCCTTGGCTTACTAGTAAGGAAAATACCATTATAAATCATTTCTCCTCATTTTTCTTCCATTCAAAATACCAAAGCCAAACAAGAGCAAGAGAGGGAGCTAGTAGAAACATAACTTATAAAAGCCATTTTCCTCATTTTCTTTCCTTTTCCAACATCATAAGCCAAACTTGGGAGCTTGAGAGAAAGAGAGGGTTTGGAGAAGAAGAAGAAGAGGAGCAAGAGCAAGCACGGATTTGGGGTTTTGTTGGAGCATATTGAATCATCATGGATCATCCAAGCTTATGAGGTAAGGGCTTTGATTTCCATTTCATATAGTTAGGGTTTAGTGGATTTAGTTTGGATTGGGGGAAAATTGATAGATGGTTTATAGGGTTTTGTTGAGTGATTGTTGAAATGTTTAGAAGAGTTGAATTTGGTGTAGAGAATATGGGTGTTGTTGTTAGTAGTATGGTATATTATGTAATGGAAATGGAGATGGAAATAGGAAAGAAAAATATAAACAGCAAATATGCAAAACCAGAAATTATGAAACTGTAAGAAACTGTGAATAGATAAAACGCAGGGAAAGGAAACGAAATTGGTGAGGGACGCAAAGGGGGGAGGCGCCCACCTCCATGGGTGGGGCGACCGTCCCCCAAGCTGAGGCAGCCGTCTCCTTTGAAGAGGCTTTCCTGGGACGTGCGTCCCGTGGTGGTAGTGAGCTTCGTGAGTTTTTCTGTTTTTTTCAGTTTCTGTATATTGAAAAATTTTATTTTCTGTCAAATATTTTCTCTGCATAATTTTCTTTGGAAAAGCTTCTGTTTCTTTCTATAATGCTAATTCCACCTAGTAATCTTTTGTATCACTAAAATATAATTAGGACATAAGAAAGCCGATTAAATTTAGAACCCGATGATGTTCCGATTTTCCAATTTCGGTAAATTCGACGACGAAGCAAGTTGCTCAGAATTCAACGAAAATTGACGTGCTAGCTAAGTTCGACGTGTAGAACGTAGTGGTGAGGTTAGTTTTTCGAAATTGTGAGTTTTTACGAAGCGACCCGAAATAGGCCAATTTACGGTAAATTGAACTGGATTGTGTTTTAGTCAATTTAAGACATATATGAACAATTCGATTTCGATGTTGATGATTATGATTAATACCGGTTATTAGGAATGGCCTTCGTGACGATTATAGGTGTTTGACATGTTTTCCGTTTTTGGAATTGGGTGAATTAATTGATAAGGATGCGGTGTGAAGAAACATAATGTTTGCGACGGTGTATTCACTAATAAATACTTGTTTATATGCGATGCTATGATATATGTCTTTGTACATGATGTTGTTAATAAATGCTTCCAATTTGTGAATGCATGGCTTTTGATAATGATGAATTATATGTGACGTTTTGCATAATGCAAATATAATGCGATGCTATATTCATCTTAATTTGGATAAATTATGGCGATGTGGACTTTATGCCAATCTTGATGAGTGATGATGATGTTTCTGGGTCGTGTTGTTTTATTGTCGAGTCACATACATTGCATTGGCGACAATGGGCTTTTATGCCAAGCGACGAGGCTTTTATGCCAAGCGATGAGGCTTTTATGCCAAGTGTCCCTATTTATGGACAAAGCGACGAGTACCACATGCATAACATAGTCGTGTCTCATAGAGTCGGTTATGTTTATGTTTGAGTTGTTTGGCGTTGGGTTTTAATTGATGAACGATGATTGAATTGCGATGATATACGATGCTTTGTTTAGTGATAATATTTATGATGAACATGAAATGAATATGAATTGATAATTTCATGATAAATATGCGATGAATATAAATGATGAGTTTTGCGATGATTTAACTTGATGAAATGCTAATTGAAAATGTGATGTGATGATGTTTGTGACGATGGGTTTTTATGCCAAAAGCGATGATGGGCTTATGCCAAAAGCGACGATGGGCTTATGCCAAAAGCGACGATGGGCTTTAGCCAATTTATGATGATTTTGTTTATATTGCTTATGTTATTAGCATTGTTTGGTGTTATTATTTGATGTTGTTGTCCATGATTGTCGTGTTAATTAGTGATGTGTTAGCTTGTGACGATTTCGTGGTGACGGAAGTTTATGCGTTGATGTGATGAAGTTTGTGCCGATGAGGCTAAGGCGATTATGTGTAGATTATACACTTTAGAATAACGATAAGATTAAGTGAGTTTTGGATATGTGTTGGAATTGCACTTATTAACTTATATCCTTTGTAATCCCGAAAGCTATATATATATATATATATATATATATATATATATATATATATATATATCATGCCTTTAATTATATGTTTTGGATTATCTCACCCTTTACTTGTTTTCGTCGTTACCTTTATATTGGTAACGTGCAGGTTATGAAGACGTAGTTTATAGCTGCTGTTAGTCGTGTTGGTGTCGCTCTGATACGTAGCACTCGGGGGGAATATTTATGTTGTCCTTGTTGTTGATTCTTTGGTTGTCTCCTTTTTATGAATAAGAACCATAATTTATAAGAACATGATTTTGATGAGGAAGTTTAATAAACGAGATGTTCTATTTTTATGAATCAATTTATGTCTTCCGGCGATGCTATGTATCCGAGATTGATACTTTAAAGCAAATTGTTTAAAGTGAGTTGTTTTTGAAGGTGTGACGCCTCAGTATTTAAACTGTGAAATTTTAAATTACTCTGATTTTGCATATTAAACTTTGGGTAATATTGGGGTGTTACATTAGTGGTATCAGAGCAGGTCGGTCTGTCGGCCAGGTTATTAATGTGTTTAAACCCTGTTGTATGCGACATGTGTGCGAAACACTGTCGATACTTGTTTGTTTCAAATTGTTTGTCTGCAGAGATGAGTTTGAAACAAGTGGGGGAGAAGTTTTACTTCTTGGTGGCGCTTGTGGCTTAGGTTGGAGGTGTTACGCTTTGGTAACTAATAGTGTAAGTTTGAAGACGCTGTTGTAGTTTGGTAGAGATGGTTTATGTCACCATCATGATTGCGACTGTCCATTGACAAATTGAGGGACTGATCATCCTTAATCTCTTGTTGATAGTAGTCGGGAATTGTATTGGTTCGGATAAACTTGTCTTGCCAACTTAATAGTGTATGGAGTTGATGTGTTAGCACAAGGTAGTGCGTGGTTACTTGAGTTGTAGGCGAATTTGAATTTTTGGTGAGAAACAAGATTTTGGCAAGCGAGCTTCTTGTTATGATTCTTCTGAAGCGTATTGTGAAGATGTGAGTGAATTGTCGCAGTAGTGCGAAGTGAAGTTTTGATGAATTTAGTTTCTGGAACTAGTTGTGATTGGAAGTATCCTTAAGGGATGTTTGCTTCTAAATTAGAGTTGAAAAGTCAACTTGGGGATTGGTTTGAGCAGAGTTTGTTTATTCGAGCGGGTCGCTGTGGAGTGCGCCAGTTGTGTTATTCGAGAAGAACAAAGGTTGCCCGAGTTGGTGTGTCGTTTGCAGTCAAGGAACGAAGTGGATATTGAGGACAAGTGTCTACTTCCGAAGATTGATATTTGGATGAATCAATCAATTGGAGTTTATGTGTTTAGTAAGATAGATGCGATGTCTGGCTGTCTACGGGTTAGTGTGAGAGCTGAAGATGTTTAGACAATGCTTCTCAAGATAGTGTATGGTTCTGGCGAGTATTTGTTGATGTCATTAGTGTGACTAATGCGTCAGGTATGATTTTGGAATGTCGAGATAGTACTCTCATGAGTAACTGCAAGCGTTATTTTGTGTTCATGGATATTATTGGTTTCACATCAAGCTAAGGAAATTGTGACAAGCATCCGAGCGTTGTGTTATCAGTAGTGAAGTTAGACCAGTGCATGTCGAGTATTCTAAAGATAGAGTTTCAAACTGTTGGACGTGAGTGCCTTAAGTAAGTGACTTAGACGGTGATATTTTGGACAGTTCTGTGGAGTTTTATTTTGTATCATGTAGAAGACCTCAAGAAGTATTTCAGAGTTTAGAAGTTCTTTTGTTTTGGATGGTTAGCTTTGTGAGTTTGATGGAAGATCTTTTTACAAGTTGGTATTAATCGTGGGTATTTTGACTCGAGATGGTTGAGTCGCTATTTGGACTTCGCGGTGGTAAGCGAATTTGTTTGAGCCAGTGGAAAGTTTAGCGAATGCTTCGAATTTGGTCTTGTTTTGTACTGAAGAACCTTGTGGGGTGTATTGTGATATTTCATTTTGGACTTAAGATGTATTTCGACATAGAGTTAGAAAAGTGTATTACTACCTTGGAACGATTTGAATTTCATAAGGAAAAATTGTCGGACTTGTGAGTTAGAGGTTGATGTTGTTGTCATCATTTGAAATCTTATGGTGCAGATGTTAACGACGAGGAGATTGGAATTGTGGAAGACAATTCAAGTTTGAGTACGATTTATAAGAGACTTCGTCTGTTGTTGAGTTTAGTAAGTTGGTATCACGGAAAACCCAAGAATATCTGATTTGGGATTTTACTACTGTGAAGAATGTTGCATGTTCGTTCTGGGACACTTGTTGAGATTAAGCTTAGAAGGTTATTAGGGATTTGTTCACTACTAACTTATGGATTTCGTCGGATACTAATGGTCGCGGTGGATTATTAGATTACGACTAAGATAAGTCTTGACGGTAAGGAATTTTGTGATGGTTTGGTAGCCACGGGTACCTTAAGGTAATTGATGTTTTATAAACGAATGTGTTCTATTGTGACTAAAGTCGGTCACGACGGTGTTCGTGTTGGATTCCATAAAGTTTATGTTATGGTTCTAAGTTCAACTTATTTTGTAATTGGGTAGAGTTCTCGAGGGAGTGTTTTGGTTTGAATTACCACTTTGGAAGATTGGAATTTATGAAAGGTGTTTTGAATAAGAAACCTGTGTATTGATCGTTGCGATGGTGCGAGGATGGTGACTACTTAATACAAAATTCTGGGGATTGAATTGTTATGACGGGAGACTTCGTTGAAGTCAAGTGTATACGTCGAAGTTTCACAAAGTGGATATTTTGATAATATTTGAAAAGGTCAAGCTATGTCGTGTATTTTAGAGGATCAATGGACGTTGATCAATCGAGAATGAAAGAGTGATTCTTCGAGTTGATGAAGCTGATGTTGCGAGGTGTCTTGATGGGTGTACGCTTTGAGCGTATCCATTCTGAGTAATTATGAAGTTGAGGGATTAACCAAGTTATTTTACGGTTGGCATCTTATGCATAGAGGTGACGCAGCATGGTTAAGGTATCGAGCATTGAACTTTTAACGAGTATGCAGGTTGGTAGGATTTGGACTTAGTGAGTTATAGTCGCAAGTCATCTGTATAAGCCCTGGGATGCGTAGTGTATCGCAGTTCTGTTATGTGTGGGTAACTTGTTATTGTTCAAGGGTGGTACGTTGGTGATCTACAAGGACGATATAACCTTGTGATTTTCTGGATTGAAAGCGATAGCTACAATTATGATTCTTGAGTTCGTACTTATGCGTGATTGAAGGCATCTCTTTCGTGTTTGCGTAGCACGCGTGGTTATATCCTTTTCTGATTGTTTCAGTTTTGGTTTATATAACCATTTGTTGTTTTCATTTTAGCGGTGGTGTCGGTATTGTGTCGTAGGAAATTATGTTCCTATCTTTGGTGACTCGTTTCCGAGGTGACGGTTCGAGTGTGTGACTAATTCTATGGTCGGGACGTTAGGATGGTGTCGATCTTGTTTTTCTAGTTCTCGAGCGAACTGGTGTGTCTGCGACTCGTTTAGTTGTTGGGTGTTAGTTGGTTGTCGAGTGCATTGTATGGGCTTTGCATCTCGGCATGGTTATTCTTGTCTAGACGTTGTGGTTAGGGAGATGCCCTTGTGTTAGGTGTATTTTGTATGTTGTTTAGTTGACGCGAGGATTGAGTGGACGAATACGTAGAGATGTCCCGATTTGTTCGTCGTGGTCAAAATTTCGAGGACGAAAAGTTTATAAGTGGGGGAGAGTTGTAACGCCCGTTTTATTTAATATTATATTATATTAATATATTCGAGTTACCGATCGATATTTATTTTGCGACGAGAATATTTGTGTTAATTAATATATCTATTAATTTATCTGGCGACGTTCGGTCCGGGTTTTACTCTGCTCGGTTCGGTAAAACATTATTCGGATCCGATATTTAATTCCCCGAAATTATTTTAATTGATTGAATTAATGATATAATTAGATAGGGGTGTGGGGAGCATTTTGGTTAGAATTGGGTTTTCACCCTTGGCTTACTAGTAAGGAAAATACCATTATAAACCATTTCTCCTCATTTTCCTTCCATTCAAAATACCAAAGCCAAACAAGAGCAAGAGAGGGAGCTAGTAGAAACATAACTTATAAAAGCCATTTTCCTCATTTTCTTTCCTTTTCCAACATCATAAGCCAAACTTGGGAGCTTGAGAGAAAGAGAGGGTTTGGAGAAGAAGAAGAAGAGGAGCAAGAGCAAGCATGGATTTGGGGTTTTGTTGGAGCATCTTGAATCATCATGGATCATCCAAGCTTATGAGGTAAGGGGTTTGATTTCCATTTCATATAGTTAGGGTTTGGTGGATTTAGTTTGTTTTTGGGGGGAAATTGATAGATGGTTTATAGGGTTTTGTTGAGTGATTGTTGAAATGTTTAGAAGAGTTGAATTTGGTGTAGAGAATATGGGTGTTGTTTTTAGTAGTATGGTATATTATGTAATGGAAATGGAGATGGAAATAGGAAAGAAAAATATAAACAGCAAATATGCAAAACCAGAAATTATGAAACTGTAAGAAACTGTGAACAGATAAAACGCAGGGAAAGGAAACGAAATTGGTGAGGGAAGCAAAGGGGGGCAGGCGCCCACCTCCACGGGTGGGGCGACCGTCCCCCAAGCTGAGGCAGCCGTCTCCTTTGATGAGGCTTGCCTGGGACGTGTGTCCCGTGGTGGTAGTGAGCTTCCTGAGTTTTTCTGTTTTTTTCAGTTTCTGTATATTGAAAATTTCTGTTTTCTGTCAAATATTTTCTCTGCATAATTCCCTTTGGAAAAGCTTCTGTTTCTTTCTATAATGCTAATTCCACCTAGTAATCTTTTGTATCACTAAAATATAATTAGGACATAAGAAAGCCGATTAAATTTAGAACCCGATGATGTTCCGATTTTTCGATTTCGGTAAATTCGACGACGGAGCAAGTTGCTTCGAATTCAACGAAAATTGACGTGCTAGCTAAGTTCGACGTGTAGAACGTAGTGGTGAGGTTAGTTTTTCGAAATTGTGAGTTTTTATGAAGCGACCCGAAATAGGCCAATTTACGGTAAATTGAACCGGATTGTGTTTTAGTCAATTTAAGACATGTATGAACAATCCGATTTCGATGTTGATGATTATGATTAATACCGGTTATTAGGAATGGCCTTCGCGACGATTATAGGTGTTTGACATGTTTTCCGTTTTTGGAATTGGTTGAATTAATTGATAAGGATGCGGTGTGAAGAAACATAATTTTTGCGACGGTGTATTCACTAATAAATACTTGTTTATATGCGATGCTATGATATATGTCTTTGTACATGATGCTGTTAATAAATGCTTCCGATTTGTGAATGCATGGCTTTTGATAATGATGAATTATATGTGACGCTTTGCATAATGCAAATATAATGCATTGATATATTCATCTTAATTTGGATAAATTATGGCGATGTGGGCTTTATGCCAATCTTGATGAGTGATGATGATGTTTCTGGGTCGTGTTGTTTTATTGTCGAGTCACATACATTGCATTGGCGACGATGGGCTTTTATGCCAAGCGACGAGGCTTTTATGCCAAGCGGCGAGGCTTTTATGCCAAGCGATGAGGCTTTTATGCCAAGTGTCCCTATTTATGAACAAAGCGACGGGTACCACATGCATAACATAGTCGTGTCTCATAGAGTCGGTTATGTTTATGTTTGAGTTGTTTGGCGTTGGGTTTTAATTGATGAACGATGATTGAATTGCGATGATATACGATGCTTTGTTTAGTGATAATCTTTATGATGAACATGAAATGAATATGAATTGATAATTTCATGATAAATATGCGATGAATATAAATGATGAGTTTTGAGATGATTTAACTTGATGAAATGCTAATTGCAAATGTGATGTGATGATGTTTGTGACGATGGGCTTTTATGCCAAAAGCGATGATGGGCTTATGCCAAAAGCGACGATGGGCTTATGCCAAAAGCGACGATGGGCTTTAGCCAATTTGTGATGATTTTGTTTATATTGCTTATGTTATTAGCATTGTTTGGTGTTATTATTTGATGTTGTTGTCCATGATTGTCGTGTTAATTAGTGATGTGTTAGCTTGTGACGATTTCATGGTGATGGAAGTTTATGCGTTGATGTGATGACGTTTGTGCCGATGAGGCTAAGGTGATTAAGTGTAGATTATACACTTTAGAATAACGATAAGATTAAGTGAGTTTTGGATATGTGTTGGAATTGCACTTATTAACTTATATCCTTTGTAATCCCGAAAACTATATATATATATATATATATATATATATATATATATATATATATATATATTATCATGCCTTTAATTATATGTTTTGGATTATCTCACCCTTTACTTGTTTTCGCCGTTACCTTTATATTGGTAACGTGCAGGTTATGAAGACGGAGTTTATAGCTGCTGTTAGTCGTGTCGGTGTCGCTCTGATACGTAGCACTCGGGGGGAATATTTATGTTGTCCTTGTTGTTGATTCTTTGGTTGTCTCCTTTTTATGAATAAGAACCATAATTTTTAAGAACATGATTTTGATGAGGAAGTTTAATAAACGAGATGTTCTATTTTTATGAATCAATTTATGTCTTCCGGCGATGCTATGTATCCGAGATTTATACTTTAAAGCAAACTGTTTAAAGTGAGTTGTTTTTGAAGTTGTGACGCCTCAGTATTTAAACTGTGAAATTTTAAATTACTCTGATTTTGCATATTAAACTTTGGGTAATATTGGGGTGTTACAGCATCAAGAGGTCGACTGATTTCGGATTTGAATACTCTTTAGAAAATGGCTTACGAACCTAAGGGGGATCATAAGAGAGCCTCATATTTCCTTCTTTTAGCATTAAGATTTAGAGATATTATTTACAAACCCTTAGATTAGAGCAAACATAAGTGGATCTCATAGAGTACTACAGACGTGTGGGGAGATAACACCTTACTCTCGCATAATCGACTCCCTTACTCGATCTCTCGGTCATAAGATTGTGATTTCACTCTTTCTAGGTTTACTCGACGCTTACCTTTCCTTCTGCGAGATAAAAAATGTTTGATGGCGACTTCATTGATCCCGATGATTTTCATCCGGTTTCCTCAAGCAAGGATTAGGTGTATGACCAACAATACCATAATAAAAGCAAGTATGTACAAAATTACTTTAATATCTATGAGTATAAGATTTCTTCTTAACAAATATTTTCCTTTTAGGATAATGATGAACCACTTTAGGCTTGTTCACTTTCTCTTAGATGGCTGGTCACTAACCTTAACAAAGATAATTTTGTTAGAATTTGGTTTGGAAAAATTTGCATAACCAATCCCATTTTTATCATTGGAATATCTTTGTTGACTAAGGACACACTCCAACCTGATTTAGCCTTTTTCATATCTTTAAAGAACTCTCTTTAATTGGACAATTTAGAAATAAAGTGATTCACACTTATTGCATACAAAATTCTTTTTTTGTTCACTAATAATCTTTTATTTTTCATCTTTGAAATATTTTTCCATTGCCTCAAACTTTTCTTCTGGATATGAAATTAGTTTCTTTGAGATGATATAGTTTTGTACAGAATTTTGAATTCATTTAAGAGTTTATTTATGGCACCTTATGCATCATTATCATAAAGGGTAAATTCATTACTAACCTCATCATCAGAATAGTGTTAAGCCATCAATGAAAGATTTACACATTCTTCTCTTTCTGAATCAGATGATGAACTTACTTCATTATCATTCCATGCAATATAGGCTCTTTTAGATTTTGATTCCTTTCTTGTCTTGAAACTACCTTTCTTAGCAAGTTTTGGACATTCCGGTTTTATGTGTCCTCGTTTTCCACATTCATAAAAAGTCACATTTTGTGTTGATGTAGTAGAAGCCTCATTTTTGTTAAAGAATTTCTTCTCTTTCACAAATTTTGCATTTTTATTATTACCAAAATATTTACCTAACATTTTGACAAGAAGCATGAAGTTCTCATCGTCTTCCGAATTATCCTTTTTTCAACTTCCTTTGAATCAACCTTTAATGCAATGATTTTAGATTTATTTTATTGATTCTCATGTTTTTCAAGTCTTCCATGTTTAGTCTCATATTCTTGAATTTTTTCGAATAACGTCATGAAGGTTATTATGGATAGACTTTTCTTTTTGGATATTATCGTCAATTTTGGTTTCTATTCCCTGGTTAAAGATCTACTCACTTTAAGATTAAGTTCATCGTTAGTTAAAGTCTTACCAAGTGCTTTCAAGTGATTTGTCAAATGCATGAATCTTTTCTACAACTCAAGGACTGATTCTTCGAGCTGCATTCTGAATAATTCGTATTCTTGACTCAATGTATTCAATCTAGATCTTTTAACTTCACGGGTTCCTTCATGAGTTTCCACCAATGCATCCCATATTTCCTATGTTGTTGTGCACGCCAAAATACGAAACAATTCATCCATACTAAGAGCACCTTGAAGAAGATTTATTGCTTCTTATTGTAAAGAACATTTTTCTCATCATCTTCATTCCATGCACTTTCGGGCTTAGGGGTGCCAACTCCATTAACAACCGTAGTGGGAACGAACAGACCATTTACAAAGACTTTTCAAAATGCACATTCATGCACATTTTCCCGAAGTCGAAGTATTCACCACAAAACAATGGAGGCTTGTTATTACTACCACCTTTGAAAACCATATTTACATTTATGGAAGCCATTATGGATATTTAGGAACAGGTTACCGATAACCTACTCTGATGTCAATTGTAAGTAATAAGTGCTTCTAAGAGGGGGGTGAATTAGACACTTTGAAATTTTATCGGTTTTTAGTGGTGTTAGTATTATTTTTATGATTTATGTTTATATTATGAACGCAATAAAGTGCATAAAAATAAATGACACAAAGATGTATAGTGGTTCCCCTCACAGTCCGAGAGTACTCTAATCCCCTTTCAGCACAAAAGAGATATCACTATTGTTTGTAAGTTGTACAAGATAAAAACAACCACCAAGACCAATCCTCTTGGATTTTCACTAAGTACACTTAGAGAACAATCCTCCCTTAATAACTCTTTTTTCCAACAATCCTGGATAACAAGGATACTACAAGTATTTTGAGTTTTACAAGAGTTTGGAATGAAATATACAATATATCAATCACTTGATTGATACTCCCTTTCAAGCATACAATTTCCTCGATGATATACAAGTTCTCAATGAATGATATGAAATTAATGTTAATTTTTAATGAAAATTAAGTGCAGAAAATTTCACTAAAAATTCTAATATCAAACACTTTGAATTTTAAAGATGAGATGATTTTAAATGATGGTTGCATAATTTAACATAGTGAAAAGAAGGATTGTGTGTTTAAGGGTTTAAGGGTTATTAATATTTATATACTTAACTTAAGAGAAATTTCTTTGAATAGTGCTTTATGTCTTGTTACCTTGAGTGAAGACTCTTAGTTATAGCATAGACGTTTAGCTCATATCAACTTTGGGCTACTTATTAAAATAGTTTCAAAAGATTTAGTAATTGGTCTACCAAAAATGAAGTTTTCAATAGACCATTTATGTGATACATGTCAAAAGGGTAATCAAACAAGGGTCTCTTTAAATCTAAGAATGTTGTTTCAACATCAAGGCCACTTGATCTCCTTCACATGGATTTGTTTGGTCCCTCGCATACTAAAAGCATAAGTGAAAATTACTATGGTTTTGTAATTGTAGATGATTACTCAATATTTTGTTGAACTAGTTTCTTACATGGAAAAGATGAAACATTCACGACTTTCACACGTTTTGCCAAGATAGATCAAAATAAAATGAATTCAAAAATAGTAGCTATTCGAAGCGATCATGGAGGTGAATTTGAAAACCACCTCTTTGAAGAATATTATGATAAAATTGGAATTGAACATAATTTTTCAACTCCTAGAACTCTGCAACAAAATGGTGTTATGGAGCGCAAAAATCGCATTTTAAAGGAGTTGGAAATAACAATGCTCAATGATTGCAGTCTACCAAAATACTTTTGGGCTGATGCTATTGGCACGGTATGTTATGTCTTGAATAGGATCATGATAGGTCCAATTCTTGACAAAAATCGCTATGATATTTTAAAAGGTAGAAAACTAAATTTATCTCATCTTCATGTCTTTGGATGTAAATGTTTTGTTTTAATCAATGGAAAAGATAATCTTAGAAAATTTGACGCAAAAGTCGACGAAGGTATTTTTCTTGGATGTTCTCAATCTAGTAAAGCATGTAGAGTTTAAAACAAAATATTGCTTATTGTTGAAGAATCGGTTCATGTCACTTTTGATGAGTCATCCCAAAGTAGTGTTGGGAAATGTAGTTCTTTTCATGGTGTAGGTGCATCTACAAAAGACATACTCAAGGACACCGATGAAGGACTTGATCAACCTAAAACGGTGGAGATTGAGAATGATAAAGATAACACCCAAGATAAGAAAGATGATGAAGGCCAAGAATAAAATTATGGTCTTCCTTTGGAGTGGAGAACATCCAAAAATCATCCACTTGAAAACATTATAGGTGATATTACTAAAGGGGTAACAACTCGCTCTAAGATAAGTAGTATTTGTTGTCATCATGCTTATGTATCACACGTTGAACCTAAAAACACTAGTGATGCCTTAGTTGACAAGAATTGGCTTATTTCCATACAAGAAGAATTATATCAATTTAAAATAAATGACACTTGGGATCTTGCTTCTTGTAACACCCCAATTCTACCCAACGTTTATATGAAAATCAGAGTGCAGAAAGTTTCAACAATATGAGGCATTACATTTCATAAAACAAACCATCAACTTAAAAAGCATATCATGATGGATACATAGCACATTTAATTCCAAGAATTTATAGTAATTATTTATTCATCAAAAATACTTCATATTTATTCAAAAACTACGCAGCGGATTTATAATATTTCAAAACTCCAAACGGAATATAGCATCTTTCAAACAACTTAATTCAAGGGAACAATTATCAAAGTATTAACATTCAACAATGCAACGGAAAACAATATAAAATCAAATATGCGTTCATTCCCCCCCGAGTGCTACGTATCAGAGCGACGACGCCAAAAGCTACTAAATTCTTTACTCCTCATTACCT
This sequence comes from Vicia sativa, assembly GCA_021764765.1. Lineage (NCBI taxonomy): Eukaryota > Viridiplantae > Streptophyta > Magnoliopsida > Fabales > Fabaceae > Vicia > Vicia sativa. The sequence continues at coordinate 12,866,319 of CM038797.1, forward strand.
GCACGTTACCAATATAAAGGTAACGGCCAACAAAGTAGAAAGGGTGAGATATCTACCAATATAAACAGGTGTATGATAAATAATATATTAGGATTAAATCATACAATTTTACCATATCATAAATAACACGTCACAATAAATTCTCAATCAACAACCATACGACACTACTTCATTCGCTAACAACAACATATAATTACTTCGCAATTAACAACGACATGACTTCAAATTAGACTCAACAATGCATATGCATGTGGTACCGGTGGAGTAAACTCCCTTCACTAATTGCCAGTTATTAGAGGCACAAGGCATAAGCCTTCTTCACAATTCCGCCAATACAGGCCTTCACAAATGCAAAATGAAATACGATGCTAACAACATATAAATAACAACATAAATTCACTTCACAAGGCATACTCCTATATCACTTTTATTACCAATAATTAGAGGTAATTATCGTCACCGAAAACATCATGCAACTTCACATAATTCAACATACAACAACATATTCATCGCTAATTATTCGCAAACAAATCAACAACACAATACCTTCACACAAATTCAACAAAATAAACAATCATAATCATCTACTAAAATATACAAATCATTCTGACCATTTTTAATTAATTTCGGACAACTAATTATATCGCTTAAATTATTAATTCAATTAATTCGGTACTGCCTTTAAGTACTATTTTTATTACTTCCAGAATTATATTGTCATTTGCTAACTATACTACTAATATCCATCTTCCTTGTATTTAATTTATACTGCAACTAGATTACTTGTACTTGTGATTTCTACTACTAACTAACATTCTGCCATTATCTAATATTATTGCTGTTACTATATTTTATTCTTGCTGCTATTAATTCTTATCAGTACTATTACTAAAACCAACTGCCTTTGCTACTAATAGTAGTATTCTTATTATTCCATCTGCTACTTCTTGTAGTACTATCATTTAATTACTAACACATTTAATTGGTTTAGGTAACATATTATGATTCACCAAACATGTACTACCTATTAATCAAGTGGCTAAAGATGAAATCACAAAAACTACACGAATAACGCAGAAAGAAAGGACAAGTAGTAGTCCCACCCCTAGCCTGGGACGATCGTCCCTCTAATCTTCCCCAAAGGGAGGCGTCCGCCTCCACTTCTAGCCACCTGGAGGGTGCCCGCCTCATCCTTCCAGGGCCCCCGTCTCCATTCCTTGTTCCAAACCCTGAGACGTCGGTCTCATTCCTCTATTGGTGCAAGGGGCGCTCGCCTCACCCTATAGCCACCGTCCCCAAATCTCATTCTTCAATCGATCAGTATTACTCTAATTCTTTACACCACCAATGTTTCTATCCTCCGATTACCAGCAGCAATCACAATTATAATACTCAACTATTTAATTCACATACGGTCTACACAAACAAAGGTAATTTCATATAAAATCATCCCCACATACGATTTATCATAATCCCGTTTAGAAAGTTAGAACCCCACCCCTTACCTTAGATTTGACGGTGGTTATAACTCCGATCGAATTTCCTATTTTCCGATTCCGATTGTGCACTTCTGGTATCCTCTCTTAGCCCTTGTGCCTCCTCCTTCTTCAATTTGGTTTCTTTTTCTCACGTACAAACTCTATTCCTATTATTTCATTCCTTTAAATACTCCTTAATATCATACTCTATTATTAATTAATTAATTATTCTACTCTTTTAATAATTCAAATATTATTCTATCATATATTCTATTTGGCCAATTAAATAATGTTTCTCATTCTATTTCTCACATTATAATAAACCCACTAAATACTTTAATTAATTAATTTCTACTCATAATAATAATAATAATTCTCCGACTAAACTGATTATTCACTTAATCCCTTATAATTCTCCTTTTATATCTCTTATAATTAAATCCAACTTATAATAGTAATAATAATAATATTTCTATTAATCCACACTTATTTCTAATATTATTTCCAATAATATTCTATAATAAAATTAATTCATCATTAAATCAACTTATAAATTAATTAGTGCTCCTTATAATTCTACTGATAAATCCAACTTCGATTAAATTCCAATAATTAAATCCTTAATAATTTTATTTAAATAATTAAATAATTTTCGGGTGTTACACTCCTCATCCTTCAAATCCTTAAATCATAGGCACTCAATAGGTATTTAGGAAAAAGATTGACGAACATGGTGTGATTATAAGAAATAAGGCCCGTCTTATGGCTCAAGGGTATCACTAAGAGGAGAGCATTGACTATGAGGAGACTTATGCTCCAGTTGCACGACTTGAGGTCATACGCATTTTATTAGCTTATGCTTGTTCTAAGAACTTCAAATTATTTTAAATGAACATAAAAAGTGCATTCCTTAACGGATACATAAGTGAATAGGTGTATGTTTCTCAACCACACGGTTTTGGAAATGATGAGTTTCCTAATCATGTTTTCAAACTAAATCATGCCTTGTACGATCTTAAACAAGCCCATAGGGAATGGTATGATTGACTTAGCAACTTTTTTCTTGAACAAGGATACTCTAGAGGGAATGTTGACGCTACTCTCTTTATTAAATGTCAAGGAAAGCATATTTTCTAAGTTCAAATTTGTGTAGATGATATCATTTTTGGATCTACTAATATACATATTGTCAATGAGTTATCTAAGCTTATGTAGAGAGAATTTGAAATGAGCCTAATGGTGAGTTAAATTACTTTCTCGGGCTACAAATTAAACAACTTGACAAAGGAATGTTTGTCTGTCAAACCAAGTATTGTATCGAGTTGCTTAATATATTTGGTAGGGATAGTTCTAAGGAAATTAACACTCGCATGGCAACAAACGGCAACTTAGATAGGGATGAGAAAGGTAAGGATGTTGAAGTAAAAACATATAGAGGTATTTGATCTTGATCTTGCTTAAGATCAAAGTGAAGAAGATGTTACATCAACATCAATCAGAGAATTTGTATTGTTGTTCTAAACTCTTCTTTTTTATTAAATTTTTTTGCATATTATAATTATCCTAATTCTAATGGAATTAGGAGTAGACGTACCCACACGTGAGGACGACAGTGGGGGATAGGGTAGACAAATTCCTCGTGTCCTTTACTTTTCCGCCTTTACTTACTTTGATTTTTCATTAATCGGTTTAACAAATAGCATTGTGCTTGCAATTGAATTGTAAGAATTTCCCCCCTTTGAAATTGATTTTTAATTAGGTGTGGATATAGCTTATAATCACTTTTGATTATAAGTTGTTTTTTTATACCATTCAAGGAAATATTATGAAAATTCACTTGCACGCCAAGTGTTTGATAAAATGATCAAGTGAGTTCTTTGATAAATTTGCCTTGGAAATAGTATTGTAAAGTGATCTTTTTCAAACAATAAATAAGTGGCTTATTTTAGTGAGTTTGAATTAATCAATTATCAATTAGCATTCTATAGATTACTAATTAATTGATTTGCATATATGAGTTTCTAATAAGTTCATTTAGACGACTTATCGAGAAAATTGCTTCCGCGTAAAACTCTTTCAAAACAATTTTAAATTTTAAATTTGTGTCTAGAATAATTTTTGGGCGTCTATTCAGCTCCCTTATAAATACAAGTTATCGTCTAACATAAACCATATTTTTATTTTCTATTCAAGAATTATAAGTAGTTTAGATGTTAGATTTATGTTTTTTTTTTTTTATCAAAGTTAGATTAAAACACAATTATTTTTTTTTTAAGTTTTAGAGATATATTGGTTTTTTGGATTGAAGTGCTTGATTTCACTCTTTGTACAATTGCATATATGACAATTAGTGTTTGATCCATAGATTGTATAACTACTCATTTGGATAATATTGATTTTTAACTAAAGATAAAAATGAAAGTGCGCTAAAAGCAATCTTTCAAGATAACTTCAAACATTTGATTCAATGTTAAATGTCATTTTTCTCCTATTACTCAAATTCTTTCATAAATCAACTTCACACAGTTATCCAACATCAACTTGTTACATACCTTTTTTAAAAATCATTTTCATAATAAATTGGAATGAAAAAGAAGGTGATTGAGTCCCTTTTTGAATACCCGAGTATTGATATAAAGCTCATTATATAGGTATTTGTATTTCTAACATGACATGATAAATAAACTAATCTTAATTCGTCTCACGCTTTTCTTAATAACTTTTTTTTTAATGAAAAATAAGGTGATGGGTTTAGACATTTTCCCTTCTCGAGTATTTAGATATTGTCGTAGAGTTCCTTGTCTAGATTTTTGTCTCCATATAAAATAAACTCAATTCATCAAATTTCTTTTTCGCCCGCGTGCGATTTTGTAAACCTTTTTTAGAAATGAGTGTGTTTTATCCATTTTGATGCGAAACAAACAAAGACTCCAGCCTCCAAAAGTGAGCAACATACAAAGGTTTAAACGCTCAAAATGTCTAAAGTGTAACTCCTTAAAAGCAATCAACCAACACATGATTTTCCACCTAAAAATATGTGGTCTTAAATTCCTCATTTTAACAGATGATACGTAGGAATGTGATTCATCTCGTCATACCCAATATACTAAAAAAACAAAAACCATTTTTTTTCTTTTTTCTAGCTCACTAAGTAGAAGAATATAAACAATTCACGCTAACATTCATTCGCATGACTAACTAAATGGGTATCGTAGAGTACAATGAGTGTGAGTGGTGCTAATATATTCCCGTTGAATAATCGACTCCCGAGTTAACACTTGGTTGTGATGACATTCCCTTTTCATTTGTGGGTTTAATTC
>CM038797.1:13621402-13669802 GCA_021764765.1 Vicia sativa
GAGTTCTGACTTTATAATAGAATTATATGATGAATATTATATGAGAGAATTAGGTTGTGTAAAATTGTTGTTGTGTATATATTTGTTGTGGTTATTTCGAACTTGTTTAATGCTGATGAATTTAATATTAGAGAATTATTCCATGAGTGATATAATTGTCATGTTGTTGTGGACCCAAATCATTGACCCGATGAAATTATTTTGAGATTCTCGTTGAAACGACAAATGAAACAGAGAAGTCTGCGTAAAAATTTAAGCTGTGCCAAGGGTAACACTTGAAAGAACATGCCGAGGGCATGCATATTATGCGGCACATTATGATGAGGTGGATGTGCGAGGGACACCCCCATGTCATATATATATTAAAAGTGTAGTGGCAAGGTTATTAGAATTAGCAGAGATATTTTAGTAGCGGTATATTACAAAAGTAATGATAATAATTAGCAGAGTTGTTAAAATAGCAGAGTCAGTAATTTAGAAAAAGAATAATATTAGTAACTAGTAGTAAACTAATAAGTGAGTACGGTAGTATTATGGGCTAGAGTAATATCTGTACCAAAGAGTAACAGCCGGAATTAAGAATATCAGTATAGAGTAGAAATATTAGTAGTTTTACCAGGAAATTAATTCACTAGAAATAGATGAAATTGACCGATTAATTGCGCAGAATGTTTGTAGCATATTTGGTTGATCTGACGTATTGCATACCTTGTTGTAATATGTAAGTTTGCAGGTGGTGTTGAATATTTGTTGGAATGCCTCTGTTTATTGTCAAGAATAAAGTTGTAGGCTCATGGCCAATGTTGCATGAATGCTGAGTTATTGTTGAATTATTGTTATTGTTATTATTACATTCATAATATTATCACATACATAGCATAACAAGTTGGGAGCTCATGCTCTGTAAGTTGACCTGGATTGGCAAAAGTTGAAGTGGAAGACTTATGCCTTGTTGTTGCCTCTATTAATTGACAATAATAAGTTGAGAGTTTTGCTCCGTTGGTACCACATGCATGTGCATCTTAACGAGTTGCATTTCATGTTGCATATTTTGAGTTGTTGTCATGGTAACTTAATCGTTACATTATGTTGATGTTTATGTTGTGATTGATGCTGTTTAAAGCTGTGAAGCGATGATTTTGCATAAACTGATTCTAATGTAGTATTTATCCAACATCTAATTATATTGTTCGATATCGTACCCCTTCTGTTTGAATGTTACCTTATATTGGTAATGTGCAGGTAATCCAGAGTGAAGGCTGTCTACCTTCATTAGTTCGAGTCGGTATCATCGCTCTGATACGTAACACTCGGGGGGATGAATGCTTGTTGCTTTATATTATTGTTATTACTTTAGTTGTTGAATCTTTATGTTTATTTTATTAAGTAGTTGTTGTTGCGAAGTTACTTATAGTTGGACAAAGATGTTATGTTATTCATAAGTTGAAAATTGTGTTTCCGCTGCGTAATTTGAAAGTTGTTTTATCTTAAAGACTAAATTATGTTATTATCGGTTCATCTGAACTTATGTGTTATGTATTTGTGTTACATGCTATTAAATGTTGTTTTTTTAAATAGTAAGTGTAGCATCCTATTCGTATGTCAAAGTTTTGAAACTATGATTTTAATAATATTCGTCGGGTAGAAATGGGGTGTTACAAACATGATGAACACAAGGAATTGGTATTAACTATTATTCTTTCCTTTATCATCAGAACAAGATTACAAGTATACAAGAATAAAAATAACCCTCTCACCCTAAATTAGGATTTGCAGTATGCAATCATGAGAGACTAGTATGCTATTTATAATAAACCTAACATACTAAACTAATGGGTTTTTTCACAAATACCATTACAAGCTAACTTAGGTAGAATCTAACTTAAATAATTAGACATAACAACCCTAGCATTTCGACACCCACATACTAGAACACATTTCGACTACAATATGTGGGTCTTCGAAACCAGCATGTGAACAGACTTTGAAGATATGCTCAATCCTGTCAAACCAGAAGCTACCCTTCGACCAAATAAAGTTCGATCCAATAACCAACATGTGAACAGACTTTGAACAGACTTTGAAGATATGCTCTATTATCAAAGAACAAACTAGCTTTCTTCATGCAGCTTTATCAACTGCATACAGTGGAAAAACTTGCAACTTGGAAATGTCTTAACCTTCAGCACTTGGACTTCTCCACGATCGATTACTCCTCTGACAAAATGCAACCTCACACCAATGTGCTTGATTCTCTCATGATAAGGTGAATTCTTTGACAGATGTATTGCACTTTGACTATCACATTTAACAATGATAACTTGCCCTCGAACTTTTAGCTCTTTAGCAAAACCTTCAAGCCACAATGCTTCTTTCACAACTTTAGTTAAAGAAATATATTCCGCTTCAGTTGTTGATAATGCGACAACCTTCTGAAGTGATGCTTTCCAACTAATTGATGTACCAAACATAGTGAAAACATATCCAAAAATAGATTTTCTGGAATCTATACAACCTGCATAATCAGAGTCAACATATCCTTCGATTATTGCTTTACTATCTTCACCCAAGGCTCTACCATAAATTAGAACTTTGTTCAAAAACCCATTTATGTATCTTAGAATCCACTTCAATACTTTCCAGTGAGCCTTTCTAGGACTCGCATGTACCTGCTTACAAGACTTACTGCATATGCTATGTCGGGTCTAGTACATACCATAACATACATCAAAGAACCTACTACATTAGCATATGGAATGCTACTCATATAAGCTCTTTAGACCTCAGTATTGAGACACTGATCAATACTCAACTTGAATTGAGGGTTTGTTGGAGTCACAACAGACTTCAAATTCCACATACCATACTTTTCGAGAATCTTCCATTAGATATGCCTCTTGAGATAAGCATAATTTCGAATGCTTTCTATCTCTTCGAATGTCAATCCCAAGAATCCTAGAAGCAGCTCCCAAATCCTTCATTTTAAAATCCTTATTGAGTTCATCCTTCACCCTCATTACCTCTTCGAAATTGTTGCGTGCTATGAGAATATCATCAACATAAAGTAACAAAATAACAAATGAATTACCAGGATGAAATCTGAAGTAAACACAGTGGTCGAACTGACTTCTAATGAAATTTATACGTGCAATGAACTTGTCGAATCTCCTATCCCACTATCGAGGAGATTGTTTTATCCCATATAAAGATCTTTTTAACTTGCACACATAATCTTCCTTTCCCTTTTTGACGTACCCTTTAGGTTGCCTCATTAGGATTGTTTCATCTAGATCACCATACAAGAACGCGGTCTTCATATCCATTTATTCTAGTTCAAGATCGAACTGTGCCACCATAGCTAGCAACATTCGAATGAAACTATGCTTCACAAAAGGAGTAAACACATCATTGAAGTCTACACCTTATCTCTGAGTGAAACCCCTTGCAACCAACCTTGACTTGTTTCTTTTCGACGCCACTCTTTCGATTCCTTCCTAAACTTTGAAAATCCATTTACAGCTGACTAAACTGGCTCCAACAGGTTTCTTGATCAATTACAAAGTGTTGTTATCATGAATATATTTCATCTCATCATCCATTCCCTTCAGTCATTCACTCTTATTTTGACTCCTCATAAATTCCTTGCGGTCTCTTGGTTCTTCGTCTAGAATCTCACTTGCAGAGATTAATGCATAAGCTATAAGATTTTCATACCCAAGTCTTTGAGGTGATTTGATGATTCTTTGATCAGTGCATTTTGATGTACATTCTTCCATGTTTGTACTTAAGCATTTCTATGTTTTTATTTGTTTATTTTTATGTTTTATAATATTTTTTTGATTTAGTTTATTTTTGGTTTAATTTGATTTTCGTATTTAATTTTCAGCTTCAGCAGCTTTCACAGAAAACTTCATAAATGGAGCTTCAGGAATCAGATTTAGGCTTTCTAAGACTTTCTAAAAAGCTAAGAGAAAGAGATACGACTTTCATTCATAAGTCAAAAGCTGATTCAGACTGTAGAAGACTTGTAAATTTCGTTGAAATTGCAGCATTAGATTTATAATTTGTTTTGGGCCTGGGCTATGTAGTTGACCCAGTTGAGTTGTAAACCGAATTGTTTTGTTTCCTCTATTACCTAGAAGCCTCTACAATATCTATCAGGTGACACTATTCACGAAAAAGATACTGAGAGCTTGTACGATCATGGTTCGGAACTAATCACCAACAATCAATCTACTATAATCGTGTTTCCAACGCTTTGAGGTTTCTATTTTATCAATTGAATTCATTTCTATTTCAATACTATTCTATGAATTACATTTTCTTAATCTGTTTTTACATGATTTGTCTTGATTAAATTCGTGAGATTGCATCCCTAACTTTTATTTGTTGTTGCGTCGGTTTGTCGGTAATTTGCGTTTTTAATTTGTGTTTGCTTAATTCACGAGGGCTTAATTTGTTTGCTTAATTCGGAATATAGGAATGTCAATCTTGTTTATCTCTTTTGCGCTTGTCAATTGATATAGAAATTAAATAGAGATCAAAGCCGCTTAGGGAATTGGTAAGGTAGAAACCTGTGGTAAGTCGGAAACTGAAACAATAGATTGACTTATTTTATAATTGCATATTTTAATCACTTATTTGCACTGTTTGCTAAATCTAACCTCAAACCAAAACCCCCATTAATCGTTACTATAGTTAGTTAATAGAACCAAGGATCCTTGCGATGCGATACTCGAGTTGTTGTTACCGTAACTATACTTTCAAAATAACTTGTTTTTGATTCGTGTGCAACAACGAATCAAATTGGCGTCGTTGCGGGGATTCTTGTTATTATTAAATATTTTTAGAGATATAGGTTTAGTGTTATCACGTCTAGATTCTAGTTTCCTTACGGTTCTAGCCAATTCGCATTTTAGAGTCAAAAAATCAAAAATTGGTTTTTGGAAAAATTGCGTCCGATTGAAAATTTGTTCCGATCATCTTTAGCAGAAAAATCACGTGGTAATTATTCCCTTACTCCTGGGAAGAGTTATTGGATTCCACCCTCAAATTCCCAAATTCCTCTTTTTCTTTCTTTCTATTTTTTATGATTTATTTACTGTTTTCATAGTCTGAAAATCCAAAAAAATTATTAAAATTCGTATTTATCTTCATTAGATTAATTTTGGTGTTTTTATATTTTTTTATATTTATTTTAATCGATTCCCTTTGTTATGTTTGTTTCTGCCTTATAGGGACATTGTTGGCATTTTCATAATTATTGTTGCATTGCTGCATTAGTTCTGGCTACTAGGTCATCCTTTTCTAATCTTTCTGATTTTGATCCTGAAGTAGAAATAACTTTGCACACACAACATAGAGCAGTCCAGGCTAGCAATAGTTCACCACCCACAATTGATCCTTACACTGACATTGCTGAAATTGTTTTTGATATGGCTGATCAAAGAACCTTAGGACAGTTGGCTTCCCCTGGTGTTAATTATAATGGTTTATGCATTGAGTATTCTGAATCTGATGCCCCCTTTGAATTAAAATATGGTTTGATACACTTGTTTCCAAAGTTTAATGGTCTTGCGGTGAAGAGATAAGCATCTGAAGGAATTCAGGTTGTGTGCTCTATACCATTGAGGGCTGAGGTGTCGAAGATCATATCAAACTCAGGCTTTTCCATTCTCATTGCAAGGTAGAAAAGATTGGATATATTACCTTGAATTGAATTCCATCACAAGCTGGAATGCTCTAAAAAGAGTGTTCTTAGAAAGATATTTTCTTGCCTCCAGAGCTATTTCGATCAAAAAAGAGATTTGTGGTATCGAGACGGGACAATGAGTCACTTTCGAGTATTGGGAAAGATTCAAGAAATTAGTGTCCAGTTGTCCTGAACGTCAATCTTGTTTGTTGCCGGTGGACTTTTTCTGAGGTTTGTTGCCGATGGACGCTAAAACTTTGTTGAAAATATGTCTAACTGAGCTAACTATTCTATTCATGCAAAGGGTGTGAATGAAATTCAGGTTGCTTCCAACAAAGCTTTAGAAATCAGAATTAACGAGCTCACCTCTTTGGTGAAAAAGTTGATAATAAGTAAAACTCAAGCGGTCTTGTGTGGTATTTGTACTTCTTGAACACGTGATACTTGTCCTATTTTGCAAGATTAGTAAGACTAAGTTGCCTCAAGCTATCCAGCAAACCTTTACACTCAAGGCAACAACCAGAACAAGTACAACAACACTCATGACCTGTCCACCAACAAATACCATCCTAATTAGAGGAACCATCCTAACCTTCGATATGGGAACCAATAACCCACACAACAACGATTACTGTTACCCCTACCACAACCATAGAGCACTCCACCAGCTACCACTTCTACACCTTTTGGACCTTCATTAGAGGACTTGGTCAAGCAACTAACTATTAAAAATATCCAGTTTCAACAAAGAATGAAATCTAGTATTCATACCTTGCAGACACAGATTGGACAGCTTGCCACCTCAATGGATGCCTGCAAGCCCAAGGATCAAACCAACTTCCTGCCCAAATAGTTGTGAATCTAAAGGATGCTAATGCTAATGTGAGTGCAATTTCCTTGCGGTCCGGAAAGGTTACAAAACCAGCCCCTGAAAAATTCAAAAAAATTATAGAGGTAACATATGAACTTTCTCCACCTCCTTTTGTTGTTGTAGAAGCAGAAAGAATTTTTTTTTGTACCACCAGTCCCCTTCCCGTATAGAATTATGAAAAATAAAGTGGTTGATGAGGGAGAAAGAGAGAGAGATCTTGGATGGTTTTAGAAAAGTTACGGTAAATATTCCGCTTTTTGATGTTATTAAGCAGGTTCCTAAGTATGCAAAGTTTCTGAAAGACTTATGTACAAACAAGAGGAGGATGAAAGGATTTGAAAAAGTCAACTTGGGAAGAAATATTTCTACTTTTATTCAGCCCAAGCCTTCTTTTGAAAGGGCTACAGGCGAGCAAAATGTTTTAACCCTCACCCAGGTCTTGCCACAAAAGCAGAAGAATCTGAGAACTTTTGATATTCCTTGTACCATCGGGGATAGTAAATTCGAGAATTTCATGCTTGATTTTGGAGCATGCATTAATGTTATGCCTACTTCTACTTATAATAACCTTTTTCTTGGTCCTTTGCAGCATACAATTTTAATCATTCAATTGGCGAACGGGAGCAATGCCCGCCCCACTGGCATGCTGGAAGATGTCCTTGTTCAAGTTAACGATTTGATTTTTTTTGCATATTTCTACATTATGGACATGGAAGGAGAAACTAAGTCAAGCAGGGCCCCCATCATTTTAGGCAGACCGTTCATGAAAACAGCAAAAACAAAAATTGATGTTGATAATGGAACCATGTCCATGAAATTTGGTGACATTGTCGCAAAATTTAACATTGATGATGCCATAAACATCCCTTGGAAGATCATTCGGTTTTCCATATTGAATTGATCTCTAAATTAGTTGATGACACTTCTTCCGAATTGTTTTCACTTGATCTTCCATCCTTATCTGGGTTTGATGATATTTTCTCATGTGCTGATTGTTCTAACACTAACCTTTATGTTGTATGTGTTGAGATTGATGTTGCTCTGCAGGGTTGTCATACCCCAAATTTTGCCCTCTTATTCCTCAAGACATTTCATACATCCATACTCAAGGATTCCTCAAGGGTTGATCAGACAAACCCTCTCCTAGACAATCAACCCAAACTAGGGTTTGGCAATTCTCAAATCCAGATGGACTTCCAACATCTACAATGGTCATCATGCCTCCTCATATTCTTCAAAGATTCTCCATGTCAAGTTTCAAGCCTCACAAGTCAAGTTTCCTCAGATAATTGCTCAGATGGTTGAAAATCAGTTGTGTTGAACAAAAAGTCAACTGTGGTCAACATACAGTCAAACTTCCTGATTTTTGGTCAACATCCTCATTTTGAAGTCACATTCATCATTTGATCAAGGGTTGATCATGATTCATCAAGAAAACTCAAGATTTGCACAAAAGTCAAACTTTCCAAATTAGGGTTTTCTAGTGAAAAGTCAACTGAACTTTGACTGAGCATAACTTCTTCATACTTTCTCAGAAATTTTTCCACCACCTCTCATTTTGAAGTAAATTCAATTCTCTACAACTTCACGTCTCACAGAATGTTCAAAAATGCTTCATTTTGAAGATATGGGTCAAAATATTACAGGTCCTTTTCAAAGTCAACAAAAAGTCAACTTTTTGTTTTGAAGATTTATTGAGCATGGAAACCACAATTGAGATGAAACCAAAGATGTTGGTTAGAGGACACTTAGAGCTTTCTAAAAAGTCCAAGAAAACTAAAAAATGTGGAAAATTGAGCAAAATACATTATTCAGAAGTTGGGCATTTTTTTTGAACAATTGCACAAAAAGAGATATGTGTCAAAATCTAATTTTTCTCAAATGGGTTATAATTTTATGATCCAAACTTGATCATAATATTTGTGACCTATTGATGCCTTGACATGACAATTTTCTATTTTATTGATTTATTTTTGAATTTAAAACCATTTAATTCAAATTTAAATTATATAAAATATGAAAGTAAGATATATTTTCAAAAGGAGTGGATTTTTATCAAGCTTGAGGTCCAAGATAGCCCACAAAACATACCAATTTCGTGATTGCTTGCACATGGATGAGAAAATCAAATTTTCTCCAAAATTTGATTTTATTTGAAAGGAATTTATTGCACATTCAATATCCAATCTTTTTTCCTTCTTTTTGCTCTCATATTACACTCTATAAATACCAAGCAAGCTGCACAAGACAAGAGACGAAACCCTAGCCCCAACAACAACCCTTATTTTGTCAAATTTTTTCTCAAATTGTCAAAAATCGAATTTCAATTTCCAGCAGGTTTCAAGGCAAGCCAACCATCCAAACATCTTCCTGAGGTTCCCAGCAATCAAAACCATCCCTTACTTGAAAATATCTGAACTCGATCTGACTTGTCGATTTGGTATATTTTTGAATTTCGATTTTCATTATTCATGAGTTATTAACCATTCTTGTTTGCATATTTGGAATCAGTACACTCTTTAGGTCATGTTTGAACCATTACATGCAAGCTTGAACGTCCAGAAACCGATTTGCCATGATTAGGGCTTCGTGAACTGTTTCGATCGAACTGGCTTATACAGGTCGATTCAGTCAAAACTAATGGCACCATTGTGTTCGCAGCCCTCGATTTAGGGGGGGTAGGGTACCTTAGAACTTTTTATTTCGCGTATTTTGCAAGTTTTGATTTCAGGTTGGCCGGAGAAGACGACCGGAGCTAGGGCTCCGGCGTCGTTGACTTGCTCTGACCGGTGAAGGCTGGCGTGGCGCGATGGCTCTCTCTGATTCGTCCATTCGTATTGACTGGGGTCCACGCGCGCTGACTGGGTTTGGAACATATCATTGACACGTTATCACTTATAAACAATTGATTTCAGTTTTACAAACACGAAGTGCACTGTGGCCCAGTGGTTAAGGCGTTGGAATGGGAAGATTCTCCTCAAGGTCCCCAGTTCGATCCCTGGCAAGACCAACTCTTTTTTCCCTTTTGCAAAAACTAACTATTTTCATATTTTCTTATTTATTTTTCTTTAATATTTTCATTCTATTTAATTTATCTTTCATAATTTTTATCATGCATTTAAAAAACACCAAAAATATTTATTTTTTGCATAATCATCAGAAAAATGTTTATTTAATTTTTGAAATTAAAATTATTATTTTTGCATGCATATTTAATTTAATTGCTAATTAATCATTTAAATAGCTTTTAATTGTTTTTAAATTATCAAATTAACTCCAAAAATTACCAAAAATTTATTTTATCATATTAATGTCATCATTAGCATAAAAACTTTTTCTCATTCAAAAATGCTTATTTTTACTAACATTTTCCTCTTGTGCAATTTTCTTCCGTTTTCCGATTTTGCATCTTTTCACAGGTTATACCGTTTTGGACGATTTTTATCGCTTTTCTTTTCAATTATGTAACTGCCTATGGGATGTAATAGTTTAATTAGGACTTTTATTTTCCGCACTTTCAATTATGTATTTGCCCCAAAGCCATGTAATAGCGTAGGATTTATCTTTCCGCACTTTACATTTCCGCAATTTAATTTCCGCACCCTATAAACTGCTAGTAACTAGGCGTGTATGGCAAGATTAAAATTGGACATAGCTCATTCATAACTCCAAGACAAAAATATCCGAATTGACACACTCTTTTCACACATGCACCCCTTAGGGTAATTCTCTCTCGTTGCCTTTACGAATTCTAATGGTCATGTCCCTCGAACGTAGAGGTATTCTAGCACCGTTGCCTTCAAAACAAATCATCATAGTCCCTTCGATACAAAGATCATAAGAGACGATGTTAGCCTCCGAATACATGATCTTGACCTCGATTGTCGCCACGAAAATGATGATAGTCCTTTCGAATGTGCTAGGATACTTCCTGCAAGTTGCTCTATGACCATCCGATGTCCCTTCGAATGTCCGCTTACATCCAACGAATAGGGTTACCTACCAACTAATGGTATGGATAGCGCTATTCTAAAGGATAAAAACAACGAAATGACCAATTCGAGTAGGTAAAAGACTTGGTTGCTTGCTCTATTAAAATACTTTTTACACCTCACACTTTTGTCAAAGTTCAAACTCTTTTCAAACGAAACATTTCCGAACACTTTGTATACATTTCTACATGAATCATTACAAAGTCAAAGCGAAATGCCTTTTCAAAACATTTTGTCAAACACACAAAAGCACAATTTTAAAGTGATCTAAGAGCAACTAAGAGCCCGTAGATAACTACGGATGGAAAGAAGTGCTAATACCTTCCCTTTTCATAACCTTCTCCCTTACTCGAGAATCTGCGAAGGTCTTTTTCTGTACTTTTACCTTCCCTTAATTGGATAAAAGAAAAGTCGGTGGCGACTCTTGCTATCCGCACATTTGCGATACAAAAATCTCAAAGTCAGTTCACTGTATTACAAGGGTGACATGTTTCCTACGTGTGAAGTTGTTGTCAATGAAGTTTCTTATGCATATGAAGCTCTTGACATCTCGACTTCCCCTAAAAATTTATCTATCGAGCAGCCCCCGTCCTTAGAGCTGAAATAACTCCCAAATAATCTGAAATACGCTTATTTGGAGAGTGATGAAAAATTCCTAGTTACTATTTCTTCTAACCTTGATTTCAAGCAGGAAAGTAAACTTTTGCAGGTTTTGAAGAAGCACAATAAGGAAATTGGTTGGACATTAACTGACATCCCAGGTATTAGTCCTTCCATGTGTATGCACAAGATTTTACTTGAGGATGGTTCAAAAATAGTAAGGCAGTCCCAAAAGAGGCTTGATCCTTTGATTCTCGATGTTGTGAAGAAAGAGGTAACCAAAATCTTGCAAGCATGTATCATTTATCCTATCTCTAACAATAAATGGGTAAGCCTAGTGTAGGTTATACCTAAGAAATCTGGACTCATAGTTGTGAAAAATGAAAAGAATGAACTTGTTCTTACTAGAGTTCAAAACATTTGGAGAGTTTGTATTGATTACAGGAGATTGAACCAGGCTACTAGAAATGATCACTTTCATTTACTGTTCATTAAACAAATGCTTGATGTAACACGGTGGGAGAACTGACTTGTTTGTTTTGCATTTGATCGCAAATATTGCGGATAGCAAGAGTCGCCACCGACTTTTCTTTTATCCAATAAAGGAAAGGTGAAAAGAACAGGAAAAGACCTTCGTTAGATTCTGAGTAAGGGAGGCAGTTATGAAAAAGGAAGGTATTAGCACCCTTTCCATCCGTAGTTATCTATGGGCTCTTAGTTGCTTAACTCACTTTGAAAAATTTTCTTTCTGTGTTTTTGTAGTTTAAAAAGTATTTTGAAAAGACATTTAGCTTTGACTTTGTAATGATTCTCGTTGGAATGTATACGAAGTGTTCGGAAATGTTTGTTTGGAAAATATTTAACTTTTGTAATGATTCACGCTGGAGTGTATACAAAGGGTTTTGAATTTTTTTTGAAAAGTGTGAGGTGTGAAAAACATTTTGATTGAGCAAGCAACTAGAGTCTTATTACCTACTCAGAATGGTCGTTTCCATGTTATTTTCCTTCTCCTTTAGAATAAGGCTATCCATACCAGTAGTTGGTAGGTAACTTTATTCGTTTGGATGTGAAGGGAAAATCAAAGGGTCATCGTTTGGTCATAGAAGGCAACATGTAGGGATACCTTATCAATTCATAGGGACGATCATCACTTTTCGTAGGCAACAATCGAGGGACGAGATGATATATTCGTAGGCAACAATCGAGGGTCATCGAGGGACTATGATCTTTGTATCGAATGAACTATGATGATGTTATTCGTAGGAATCTTTGATAATGGTATCCCTACGTTCGAGGGGCATGGCCATTGTTTATTCGTAAGGCAACAAGAGAGGATACCCTAAGGGGGTGTGCAAATGTGAAGAGTGCATTGTATTCAGATATGTTATCTTGAGATTAGACGTGATCTAGGGTTGATTTTAGTCTTAGCATGCAAACCCTAATTACTAGCAGTTAGATATATGTACAGGAAGTAAAGTGCGGAATGTAAAGTGCAGAAATGTAAATCCTACTCTATTACATGACTTTGGGGCAAATACATAGTAGAGGTGCAGAAAGTAAAGGCAGAAATGTAAATCTACGCTATTACAGAATAAAAACTTTGTGACCTATACATCTTTTCTAGAATTGTAAATGCATAATAGCAAATAAATAATCAGGATAATAAGAAATATATTAGTGAAAATGTTTTGGAAATTAGTAAAAAAAAGGTTTTAGGTTAGTAACCCTAATTACTAGAAAAGAAATCATTGTTTTGTGATTTTTGAAAAGGTTTTAATTAATTTTGAAAAGTAAATTAAATTAAATTAAGAAAATAGAAAAATAATAACAAAATAAGAAAATTTAGAAAAGTGAGAAAGAAAGGTCAGACGAGTTGCGCTTGCATGCTTATATCGAAGTTTGTGCTTCGTGCTTCTATCAGAAGTTTGCGCTTGCATGCTTCTATCAGAAGTTACTTCTATCAGAAGTTTGCACATGGTGCTTATATCAGAGGTTTGCGCTTGCAGGCTTCTATCAGAAGTTGTATTTAAATATTCACTCAGAAGCTTACTTTACAGCGTGTGTGTTCCAGAATTTCTTTATTAGAACTTCTAAGTTCATCTTCTGCTCAACACGGTGTAGAGTTTCATTCTAGCACCTGAGTTAGAACATCTGCTGAAACTAAACATAAACATGTCAGAGTATCAAATTCATCAGAGGATCATAGCAAAACACGCATGGACCCCAGGGAGTTCGAATGGACCAATCATAAGGCAAGATTTTGCCACGTGAGTCTCCCTCTGAAACCCTTGGCCATCGTGGACGATGGTTTCCACCTCCTTCTCCGATGAAGGGTTTTCTAAAACCTACAATAATCCATAAAAAAACGAAAAACAAATAGTGCAGATCGAATAATTAGGATGCTACGAGTTTGATGATGATGTTATCTTGGCTTGAAACTGCTTGTAACCATAGATACGAAGCTCAACAGGTTATGAGACCTAACAATGGTGTTTCACAATTAAGCCATAAGAAGCTTGCTACGGTCGATCTAACCTGCTCTAGTGAACCTCAAGAACACGTTAGAATTGTTAGTTTTAATTAAAACACAATAAAAATCAAAATACGAATTCATGAAAAAATATGCAAATGGAGGTGTATGTATGGCATGATTCAACGTGTTATGGCCATGGTTCTGGGAATATACCTACCCTACAATACCTCAGGAACACATTTATGTGCTCGGAATTGATTGAAAGAGGCTGGAACTTTGAAATCGAGTTTGCAAGTTTCTTGAGAATTTTTGTGAGTTTAGGGTTTGTTTTTGGAGGCAAGGATTCATGTTTGGAGGCAAGGATTCCCTGTCATGTTTCTTGTGAATGTGTAGAGTATATATAGAGCATGAGAAATAGGTCAAGAATTGAGAGGAAATATATTATCTTGAATGCAAAAATATTCCATTGAAAATTTTATCAAAATTTTCCAAAAGTGGCTCAATCTTGCCTTAATGCATGGTGCACAAAATTTCCAGCTTGCATGGATTATCTTGGACCTCAAGACAAGTAGAAATAAGACCCAACTCATCTTAACTCTTACCTTTGTATTTTATTTAATTAAAATTGAATTTAAATCATTAAATTCAAAAATAAATCAAATAAATAAAGGATGGGCGTGCACTTGAGTTTTTTTGGCCATGGATAATGTCAAGATTAAGTTTGGATCATGAAAACTTAGGCCCATTTGGAAAATATTTGCATTTTCTAAGTATTTCTCTTCATGTACCTCCTCAAAAATGTCAAACTTGCACAACTTGTATCTTGCTCAATTTTTAACATTTTTAAGTTTTCTTGGACTCTTTAGAAATCTCAATATGTCCTATAAACACTCCTTTTGGTTTCATATTCATTGAAGTTTCCATGTTCATGTACACTTTGCAAAATGATGACTTTTTGTTGGCTTTTAGAAGGACCTCTAATGTTTTGATCCATAACTCTCAAATGATGCATTTTTGGCTAAATCTTGTGAGACATGAAGTTGTAGAGAATTGAATTCTCTTCAAAATGAGCTTTGGTGGAAAAATTTCTGATAAAGTATGTGAAAGTTATGCCTGATCAAAGTTCAGTTGACTTTTTGTCCAAAAACCCTAATTTGGAAACATTGACTTTTGAGCAAATCTTGACTTTTCTTGATGAATCATGATCATATGATGAATGTGACTTCAAAATATTGGTGTTGACCAAAAATGATGAAGTTTGACTGTATGTTGACCACAATTGACTTTTTGTCCAATACAACTGATTTTCAACCATTTGAGCAATTGACTGAGCAAACTTGAGTTGTAAGGCTTGAAACTTGACATAGTGATCCCTTGAGACATATGAGGAGGTATGGTGACCAATTGAGGTAATAGAACTTGATTTTGTCTTGAGAGAAGCAAACCCTAGTTGTGGGTTGATTGCTTAGAGGGTTCATCTGGTCAACCCTTGAGAAATTCTTGAGTATGGAGATGTGGATTGTCTTTAGAAATAGGAGGAAACTTTTGGGTATAACACTTGAACAGCTTGCTAGTAATCACATTAATATTTTCTTGATGGTTTCAGGTTACTTTCAGACTCATATTACCGGAAGATCAAGAGAAGACCACTTTTACTTGTCCGTTTGGTACTTTTGCTTACAGGAGGATGCCTTTTGGTCTTTGTAATGCTCCTGGCACTTTCGAGCGATGCATGATTATCATTTTTGCTGATTTTATTGAAAATTGCATGGAAGTTTTTATGGATGATTTCACTGCTTATGGTTATTCTTTTGATGCATGTTTGAGTAGTTTGAACTTGGTTTTACAAAGATGCATATAGACTTACCTTGTTTTTAATTATGAAAATTCCATTTTATGGTTGAGCAGGGAACTGTTCTTAGTCACATAATTTCTGATAAAGGAATTTCTGTTGACCCTGCTAAGATTGATGTGATTTCTAGACTGCCTTACCCTTCTTGCATTCGCGAGATTCGTTCTTTTCTTGGTCATGCTGTTTTTTACTGGTGTTTCATCAAGAATTTCAGCAAGATAACTCTTCCACTGTCAAACTTGTTGAAGAATAACGTCACTTTCAAATTTGATGACAAATAAAAATAAGCGTTTGACTTCTTGAAGAAAGCATTGACCTCTGCTCCCATCATCCATCCTCATGACTGGACCCTTCCTTTTGAGCTTATGTGTGATGCATCTAATTATGCTGTTGGGGTTGTCCTTGCACAAAGAGTTGACAAGGCTGCCAATGTTATTTATTATGCTTCTAGGACTCTAGATTCTGCACAGTCAAATTACACCACCACTGAAAAGAACTTCTAGCTATTGTTTTTGCTCTTGATAAATTCAGATCATATTTTCTAGGTTCCAAGGTTGTTGTTTTTACTGACCATTTAACTTTAAAGTACTTGTTAAAGAAGTCCGATGCAAAATGAGATTGATTTGGTGGATGTTATTGCTCCAAGAGTTTAATGTAGAGATTAAAGACAAAAGTGGAGCTGAGAACTTAGTGGCTGATCACTTGAGCAGGAGAGAGAGAGAGAGAGAGAGAGAGAGAGAGAGAGAGAGAGAGAGAGAGATCCTTTTCCCATTTAGGATGACTTTCATGATGAGAAACTTTTATTTTTGCATGTGATTACTCCTCAGTTTGTTGACATTGTTAATTACCTTGTTGCTGGTGTTTTTCCTACAGGTGCATCTAGGTCAGAAATTCACAAACTAAAGAGTGATGCCAAATATTATGTTTGGGATGATCCATATCTTTGGAAGTTTGTTAGTGATCAGGTAATTAAGAGGTGTGTTCCCGACTATGAGATTGAATCTATTTTAAATTTTTCTGATGCATCTCAAGTAGGGGGACACTTTGGTCCTTAAAGGATTGCAAGAAAAGTCCTAGACTCAAGTTTCTATTGGCCCACTATTTTTAAAGATGCTTATTAGACTTACCGCACTTGTAAAGAGTGCCCGATAGCAGGTACAACCATCACTCGTAAGTGAGAAATGCCTCAGCAACCTATGCTTTTCTATGAGGTATTTGATGTATGGGGAATCGAATTCATGGGTCCTTTTCCTACATCATTTGGTTTCTCTATATTTTACTTGCTGTTGATTATGTTTCAAAGTGGGTGGAAGCTATCCCCGCTAGAACTAATGATTCTAAAGTTGTTGTAGATTTTGTTAGGTCTAATATCTTTAGCAGGTTTGGAATATCGCGATCTATCATAAGTGACTAAGGCACTCATTTCTATAACCGCACCATGGAAGCTTTACTCCGAAAGTATGGAGTTATGCATAGAGTCTCTACTGCATATCACCTACAAACTAATGGACAAGCTGAGATATCAAATAGGAAGATCCAAAAGGTTTTAGAGAAGATGGTGCATCTAAACAGGAATGACTGGATCCGTCGTCTAGAAGATGCACTTTGGGCTCAAAGAACAACTTTCAAGACACCCATTGAGAAAACTAAGCACTTCTATGATAAGATGATTTCTAGGAAGGAATTCTCTATGGGCCAACAAGTTTTACTACTTAATTCCCGCCTTAAGCTTATGGTTGGGAAACTTCGATCCAAGTGGATTGGCCCTTTTGTTGTTACTAATGTTTTCCATCATGGTGTAGTAAGTGCAGGTACTGACAAAGTTTTCAAGGTCAATGGGCAGCACCTGAAGCTATTCCTTGAAAGTTCAGTGTCTGAAGATGCAAGCATAGACGAGCTTTCTTTGGAAGCGCCCAACTATACTACAACTTGATCAGGGAGTTCTTATTCCTTCTCTCTACTTTAATTATTTTGTCCTTTCATTGAGGACAATGCTTGTATTAAGTGTGGGGGTGGGAATCATGTGTTTTCTTTGCTTTTGTTCATTGTTTTGTTTTGTTTTCAATTATTAAAAACATTTTTTTGAGTTTTGGGCCATAGATTAATGAGGTTAGTTGTGAGGTTGGGAAGAGTTCACAAGATCGGTATCGTCTTAACACCGTAAGTCTCCCGCATATGGAAGTTAATTTTAATACTTATTATGGCATAGCCTTGAATTCTCATTCTTCTCTTGAGTAGTTTATCTTTGCAGTCAACACCATTTCACACATGCTCTAAGTAAGGAAGCCGATGAAAATAAGTGAGTGATCCAAGTTTTTTTTGAAGAAAAAGAGAGAGAAAAGAAATGAACCTTCAAAGTTTGGTGACTCTCACCCAGTCATTTAACCCAAAGGTTGTAAAACCTACAAAAAATGATTTCAAGACCCGTTGTTAGTTGGTTCAGAGGTTTTTGGTGCTGAACTTGGTAGGGTGGATTACAGTTTGATCCCCCGCAACTATAATTGGGTAAACAAAGGGTTTTACCACTTAGGTACCAGAATCCCATGCAAAATGGATCAAAGTCACTAACCGGTCGCCTAACTATGAGTGTATGGAGATAACAGGCTTAATGTGATTGCGCCAGAATGAAGGAGAAGAGGATGACTAAGTTAGGCTTAGGTATAATAACATGATTCAAATTGATTTGTATATCTAGGAGGCTTATGTCTGAACAGTTATGGATTATTGTTCCTAAGATATCCTTAGTGTGCAAGATTAGTATCTTGCATCAGAGAATAGTTTGTAGCCTGGAATGAGTAACCGATGACGCTGTTGTGTTTCTTTTGATTTTATTTTGCTCGAAGTGCAAAAGTTCAAGTGTGGGGGAATTTGATCAGTCCATTTTGATGCAAATTTTTCCATGTTTGTACTTCATAATTTCTATGTTTTGCTTTGTTTATTTTTATGTTTTATAATGTTTTTCTAATTTAGTTTATTTTTTATTTAATTTGATTTTCGTATTTAATTTTCGACTTTAGCAGCTTTCACGGAAAAGTTCATAACTAGAACTTTAGGAATCAGATTGAGGCGTTCTAAGAATTTCTGTAAAGGTAAGAGAAAGAGCTACGACTTTCTTTCATAAGTCAGAAGTTGATTCAGACCATAGCAGACCTGAAAATTTCGTTGAAGTTGCAGCATTAAATTTTAATTTGTTTTGGGCCTGGGTTATGTATTTGACTGAGTTGGGTTGTAAACCAAATTGTTTTGTTTCTTCTATTACCTAGAAGCTGCTACAGTATCTATCAGGTGACACTATTCACAAAAAAGACATTGAGAGCTTGTATGATCATGGTTCGGAACTAATCACCAATAGTCAATCTACTGTAATCGTGTTTCCAACGCTTTGAGGTTTCTATTTTATCAATTGATTTCGTTTCTCTTTCAATACTATTCTATGAGTTACATTTGCTTAAGCTGTTTTTACATAGAATTGTCTTGATTAAATTCGTGAGATTGCATCCCTAACTTTTATTCGCCGTTAAGTCGCTTTGTCGTGAATTTGCGTTTGTAATTCGTGTTTGCTTAATTCACGAGGGCTTAATCCGTTTGCTTAATTAGGAATATAGAAATGTCAATCTTGTTTATGTATTTCACGCTTGTCAATTGATATATAAATCGAATAGAGATCGAAGCACTTTAGGGAATTGGTAAGGTAGAAACATGTGATAAGCCGAAAACCGAAACAGTAGATTAACTTATTTTATAATTGCATGTTTTAATCACTTATTTGCATTGTTTGCTAAATAGAACCTCAAACCAAAACCCCCATTAATCGTTACTATAATTAGTTAATATAATCAAGAATCCTTGCGATATGATACTCGAGTTGTCATTATCGTAACTGTACTTTCAAAATAACTCATTTTTGATCGATGTGCGATAACGAGTCACTCTTCTTGTCCTATCTTTTGCTAATAGGTAGTCATTGACAGTTTCCTCAACTTCTTCAGCATCTTTTACTTCCTCTTCAACTTCATCTGGGATATGTAATTCAACATTAACATGTTCCACCTCAACAGGAATCTTTACCTGTTTCAGTTCTTCGTCATATATTTTTGCACTTCGACCATCATCATTAGTTTTCTTGAAAGTCATTTCAACTTCATTGAAAACTACATCTCGACTGATGATAATCCTTCTATGACCTGGCTCTAGGAACCATAGCCTATAAAATTTTACTCCTTCAGGGTATCCCATGAACATGCATTTAAGAGCTCTAGGTCCGACCTTGTATTGTCTAATGTGAGCATAGGCTACATAGCCAAATACTCTCAGTTTATCGAGATCTGATGGATATCCCGGACAAAATTATTCAGTTGTCTTCATATCTAATATAGTCGAAGGACATCTATTTATCAGATCTGTTATTGTTGAAACAACCTCAGCCAAAACACCTGTTTTAACCCAGCACTAGTCAGCATGCATCTAAATCTTTCCAAGAAGGTTCGATAAGACCTTTCCTCCAAACCATTTTGTTGTGGAGTACCTGCAGCAGTTATGTGCCTTGCAACCCAAAGGCAACACAAAAGTTGTCGAATGCCTCATTGCAAAATTTAAGGCCATTATTTATTCTAAACCTCTTGACTTTTTTGCCAGTTTGGTTTTTCACCAGAGTCTTCCAACTTTTGAAATTCTCAAAAGTTTCATCCTTAGTCTTCTGGATGGATACCCATAATTTTCTAGAATAGTCATCTACTGTGGATAGAAAATACCTTGCACCTGAATGTGATGGATAGTTTACAGACCCCCAAAGATCATTACGGATGTAATCAAGGGATCCATGTGTTCTTTTTTTGCCTTTGTTGAACTTCACTATGCAAGATTTTCCAAGTATACATGGTTCATAAAACTTCATCTTTTTGACTTTGTCTCCTCCAAGAAAATTTTGTTTCCCCAATTCAACCAGACCCCCTTCACTGACATGGCCCAACCTCATGTGCCAAATTTCTATTTTCGACAAAGGTTTTGTGGATGCAACATTTGTGAAACCACTTACAACTTCAACCTCAAGGGTATACAAGCCTTGTTTATTCACGCCTCTCAAGACTTTCTTCGACCCCTTCATGACACTAAGAATAATTTTCTCTCCTTGGAAAACATATCATTTCTTGTCAAATTCACCAAGAGAAATCAAATTTCTCTTCAAGTTAGGTACATACTTGACTTTAGTCAACAACCTTATTGACTCATCATGGAGCTTGAACCTCACATATCCAACACCTGCAATCTTGCAAGCTTTGTTGTTTCCCAGCAATACATATCCACCATCTTGATCACACAATTCCTCGAACATGCCTTTGTTTGGATTCATGTGCCAAGTGCACCCATAATCCATAATCCACTCCTTCGACGGGTTGCTGCTCGAAACCACAAGAACATCAGATGATTCAAATCATCTTGGACAATAGCTGCATTACCATTATCCTTATCTCCATGATCTTTCAGGCATTCAGGTAACACCTTTCTTGTGTGAACCTCCTTCTTACAATGATAGCATCAAATACTATATGCTTCCCCACTGTAAAACTTCTACTGACTTTTACCTTTCTTATTGCTAAACTTACTATCCTTTCGCAAGAATTTTCTTTTAACGGAAACCTTCACAAAATGTCGAAGGTTTATGCTCTTTTCATTTGTTCAAGTCCTTCGAATACAAGGCTGATTGAACTTCTTCAAAGGTCAGGGACTCTCTTCCATACAAAAGGGTTTCTTTGAAGTGAGCATGTGATCTGGGCAAAATGCACAACAATAACAACGCTTGATCTTCATCATCAATCTTCACATCAATATTTTCAAGATCAAGAACTAGTTTGTTGAACATATCCAACTACTTAGCCAACACTTTGTTTCCAATCATCTTGAATGAATACAAAGCTTGCTTCATTAAGTCGATTCACCACCGATTTGGTCATGTACAAACTTTCAAGTTTCACCCATAACCTTTCCACCGTCGTCTCCTTGGATACCTGTCAAAAAACCATATCACCAAGGCTCAACAAAATTGCGCTGTGACTTTTCTCTATCATGGCCGTCTTCTCAACTATCGTTAACGTTCCGTTCATGGATGCTTCTCCTTGAGCGCCAAACAACCTGCTAAACTAGTAGGGCTTTCATCTTCAAGAGCCACAGACCGAAATCGTTCGCTCTGGTGAAATTTTCAATCTTATACTTTGTTGAAGGAATCTTCTCCAAGCTCACCACACCAATATATTCTAAATCAGATGCCTTGGAAACAAAGTATAAACTTGGTTTTTAATGATCAAGAGACAAACAAGGATAGAAAATATGAGAACACGATGAACACAAGTAATTAGTTATTAACTACTATTCTTTCCTTTATCTTCAAAACAAGATTGCAAGTATACAATAATAACAAATAACCCTTTCACTATAAATTCGAATTTGCATTTTACAATGATGAGAGACTAGTATGCTATTTATAATAAACCTAACATACTAAACTAATGAGATTTTATCACAAATACCCATCACAAGCTAACTTAGGGTACAAGCTAACTTAAACAATTGGACATAACAAACAGGCTCAATTTGAAAACAACCCTAGCATTTCAACACCCACATACTAGAACACACTTTGACCACAGTATGTGGGTCTTCGACACCAATATGAAACATACTTTGTGACATGCTCAATCCTGTTGAACCAGAAGCTACCCTTGACCCAATAGAGTTCGATCCAATATCTCACAAATCTCCACCTTGGAACAAACTCTATTATCAAAGAACGAACTAGCTTTCTTTATGCAGCTTTATCAACTACATACAGTGGAAAAACTTGGAACTTGTAAATGTCATGGTGATCATATCAACAACATTGTATTCTGTTGAAACCTTCATCCATTGGACTTCTCCACACTCGATTTCTCATATGATGAAATGCAAACTCACATCAATGTGCTTGGTTCGCTCATGATAAGCTGAATTCTTTGACAGGTGTATTGCGCTATGACAATCACATTTAACAGTGATAACTTGCCCTCGAAATTTCAGCTCCTTTGCAAAACCTTCAAGCCACAATGCTTCATTCACAACTTAAATTAAAGAAATATATTCCACTTCATTTATTGATAATGCGACAACCTTTTGAGGTGATGCTTTCCAACTAATTGGTGTACCAAACATAGTGAAAACATATCCAGAAATAGATTTTTTGGAATCTATATAACTTGCATAATCAAAGTCGACATATCCTTCAATTACAACTTTACTATCTTCACCCAAGGCTCCATTAATAATTAAGACTCTGTTCAGAGACCCATTTATGTACCTTAGAATCCACTTCAATGCTTGCCAGTGAGCCTTTCCAGGATTCGCCATGTACCTACTTACAAGACTTACTGCATATGCTATGTCGGGTCTAGTACATACCATAAAATACATAAAAGAATCTACTACATTAGCATATGGAATGCTACTCATATAAGCTTTTTCGACCTCAATACTGGGACATTGATCAATAATCATTTTGAATTGAGGGTTTGTTGGAGTCACAACAGGCTTCAAATTTGACATACCACACTTTTGAGAATCTTCCATAGATATTCCTCTTGAGATAAGCATAATTTCGACTGCTTTCTATCTCTTCAAATGTCAATCCCAAGAATTCTGAAAGCAACTCCCAAATCCTTCATTTCGAATTCCTTATTAAGTTCAAGCTTCACCCTTATTTCGTATTTGACATTGTTGCTTTCTATGAGAATATAATCAACATAAAGCAACAAAATAACAAATGAATTACTTGGAAGAAATCTGAAGTAAACACAATGGTCGAATAAAATTCTAATGAATCTTATGCGTGCCATGAACTTGTCGAATCTCCTATTCCATTGCCGAGGAGATTGTTTCAGCCCATATAAAGATCTATTCAAGTTGCACACATAATCTTCCTTTCCCTTTTCGAGATACCCTTCAGGTTTCCTCATCAGGATTGTTTCATCTAGATCGCCATACAAGAATAAAGTCTTCACATCCATTTGCTAAGTGAATAAATAATCATTTATCTCATAAATTTGGTACATATCTAAGGATATGTTTATCAAGCCAACACTCATGAACCTAAGCATAAAACATTGATATTTTCACATACACATCATACACAATATCAACAACATAATAAAGCACGAATTTTATATCAATTACAACAACAAAATAGTTTTCACACAAACCTCAATCAAACACACTAATCACAATAATGGAGAAAACCCTAGAGGAAGGTGAAGATCTTTCTCTACCTTTCATGAATTTGATACCAATATTAGGTAATCCCTCTTACCTAAATTTCCAGCAAATATCCAAGCTATGATTATTGCTTCTTCTTCCTAGAGCTCTCTTCCTAACCTTTGTTTCGCTTCTTCTAACATTTGCCTATTTCTCCCAATTCTCAAATTCACGTACTGACTCTTTGCTCCCTTCCCAATTTCTATTTAAATGACCTAATTATATTTTTCACAATTCTCAACTTTCCCTCATCTTTTGGAATCATACTCCTCACCACACTAATTTCACACCCATAATTCACTAATTCACTTATTTTATTATTTTAATTAAATAAAATTTCATAATTATCAATAAACCCAACAGTTACCAAATAAATAACATAAATTACATAAAGAATTTTATCACTCAATTAAATAAATAAAAGCAATTAAAAATTCAATAAAATAATCAATTGAAAACTTGGGGTGTTACAAAGAAGGGACATGCAAAACACTCAAGAGTAATATGTTACTTGTCATCAATGTAACCGATTCACAACAAGAATTAAAGAGTGCATTATACCTAGGTCTTTGGAATAACCCTCAAATCTACAAGTGCATGATGGTACTACTGATCCTCACAAACACTTCAAGAATATTGAAGTCGTCCTAGATTTCTACCATGTCAGGAGCATAATATAGTGAAAACTCTTTGTTCTCACCTGAAAATAAGATGATTTGTGTTGGTTCAAGGGACCGAACACAATTCAACTAACTTATGTAAGACACTACGAAAAGAGGTACGAGGGAAGTTTGCATGTTTAGGGAGAAGTTAGGACTAGGTGAACCCATAGCACGAGTGAGATACTCCCTCATGCTTAATCATACATAAACTATAAGAAAAGTTTTTAGTTAAAGATATAAAGAAGAATAGGACATTGAGGTAGATTAAGGATTATAAGCTTTGTGAGGATGAATATCGTTAAAAAAACGAGGGACCCAATGTTGTTTCTTAGAATATACTCCCTTGAACTGACGGGTCATCATGACAGGAAGCATTCATATTGGGTTAAAGACTCCCACGAACAAGTGAGAGAGACACCACATTTTCATCTAAAATATTAAGGCATCATGTATATGAGTCCTCTCACTTATAAAGTTCTTAATCTCCATTTTTTCAAACAATGCTGAATTTACAACTTACACATATTTCTCAACAACTCCTCAAGTGTGAGTCTGACCAATATGCTCCTCCTCAAGTGCAAACTCTTTCATCCACATACTTGTATTGTCATTGATGTAACAATCCATTTCCCAATACTAATATTCGTAGTAAAATACACGACAATTATCAAAGTAAATCCACAAATGGGATGCCACGTACGTTCAAATTCTCATAAAGTTTCAAAATACTTGTTCAGCAGCGGAAAATAATTATTAAATTCGATTTCATGGCATTCTAGCCTCAACAATAATAAAACTCCACAAAATACGCGATTCAACATAATCCATAAATTAGGATACGTAACAATAAAACAAATAAAACAACATAGAAATTTCCCAAATCCTATGTTACGTAACAGAGCAAGACTCTCTATATTCAACGAGCACACTAGAGACTCCAAGCTATCATCACGCTCCTATGAACTATTCTCGATCACATGCACGTTACTCACGTGGAGGCAACATCACAGCAGAAAGGGTGAGTAATCACAATTCATTACAAAAGATATAAGGAAAAGACATAGTAGTTATAAACAACATCAATCATGAAATTTACACATCATCATTTACCAAGTATTGTACTCACACATTCATATCATAATTATATATATACATCTTCATCATAACGTCACTGAAACACATCATAACACATCCCAACACTTTAGTCACCCACATTTCACAGCAACAATTCAACATTTATGCAACATCATGAAATTTAGTGCAATGCAATTTATGCAACATCATGAAATTTAGTGCAATGCAATGCATGTGGTACCATCAAGGCATAAGCCTCCGTCACAAACCATTTAGGCATTCAGAGAATTAAGCCCTCGTCACCATATAGAGCATTAAGCCCTCGTCACCATATAGAGAATTAATCCTCGTCACCAAATGCAATGCCATATGATCGTGCAACAACATAATTATATAACACGCAATGCATAAGCTTTCGTCACTATGCCAATTTAGGCAAATCAAATCATCATCATCACATTCGTCGAAGCCATATTCATCATCACAAACAATCGTCGTCATAATCATCAACACCATAATTATACAATATACATCATTGTATCAACAACTCATCATAGCATCACATAACTCATTAACATACCAACAATTCATCATAACAACACATACATAATTAAAATACAAACAATTCATCATATCATTTTAATCAAACATACATCATCATTATATCATCATATCATTATAGCAAACGAAACATCAAGGTATTATTAACATAACATCATACAAACAAACGTCAATGTAAGTCAACACGGGGAATCTGACTACATCTCAGCTTAGTTATTGGGGAAATACTTCTTTTATCTCATTTTATTCCATCTAAATAAGTTAGTTGTATTAGCTACCCTAGGCTTTCAAATGATATCTTAATCCGAGTTATAAAACCCAAGTTACGACTCTTTTAAGAACATTCGACACAACCAATCAAATATGGACATCGTCGCTAAACGAAACTCCTTTCTCTGATGAAACTCTTTTCGCTTCTGCATCGCCCGCCATGCAATGAGAAGCCCTCAATAGCTACCTCTTTTCCTGCCCTTTGCCTCCTGTCATGTTTGCCTGACGATGTCCTAGCAAAGCTTCATTGCCCGACGACACTACCCTCGTCGCCCAGCGATACACATCAGATGGAAATTCCTATTGTGATTCCTCCACTATTCATTCCTAAGTCTTCTTGCAAGTTCACATCAAAGAAAATCCAAAAAACTCATTTACAACACCATGGTTTCACAATATCCCAATAGCACAACATAGCAGCATCAATTACACCATTCCTCATCATTCTAACATCAATTTGCACCAATTTCATCACATTCATCATGCTATTCAATCGTACCATAATGTATTCACACTTCCAAATCATGAGTAAAAATCACACAATCAATTAACACTCATCACTAAACATTACTTAAGTTACCGCCTCATTAACACCGTTTAATTAGTAATCATGTTTATCATCAAAATAACACATTCCTAGCATAATAACATATAACAAATCAATCTTATAAACACATAGGTATTTTAAATTATGACTCAAAGCACTCATATAATTCAATCATAATGTAGTTCATCTCGTTAGCTTTCCAACGGTTCAAACGACGCATCAATCAGACTCCTGAAACTCAAGTTATGATCATTTTACGAAAGTCCAAACAACCAACAGTTCTGCCACCTGTCGCCTAGTGAAAACTTAGCGTCGCCCGACAATCCGTCTCTTTTAGCGTCGCCCGGAGCTGCGTCGCAGACAACACTTCTCTTCTTGCGATTTCCACCTTTGGAGGCCTTCCGGAACTCCGAATTCGATTCTGTAAAAAGCTCTGGTTTCAGAATTTCATATCCTATGAATTTATAATATTATTAATAGCATATAACAATTATTTAAAGGTTCTAACATCATACATTCATCAATGATTCATTCGTTCATTCATTCAAACATGTTTTTTGTCCAATTTCATCAATCCTTATGAAAATCATCACACATAACATAAACCTACCATTATCTTAACCCAATAACAATCATAATAAACATGATTAAACCCCTTACCTTAGACTCATAGCTTTGATTCATGTTCCAAGCTCTACGGTTGAATTCCTCTTCTCTTTTCTTCGTGCCCTAGCCGCTTCTCACTTTTCTCCAATATTTCACGATCGTAACAACTGAACAAAAATTTCAAAATTCCTTGTTTAACCCTTGAACCCTTATTATTATGTTATTCCATTCTAAGCTCTCTTAATCCACATAACTTTACCATGTAGCCCTTCTTATCTCACATATTTCCCTTATTTTAATAAATATAATAATTCTAAATATTATAATTAAATCCACTAAATTCCAAATAATTATTTAATTTCTAAATAATTATTAACTAATTAAATACTCCTCATATATTTCTTATTCCAACACTACTCCATAACATACTATCGCCAAACACCATGATGTATCATATAAATCACAATAATTCCCAATAATCCCAAATAACTAATTAAATAATTAATTATGATTTTTGGGGTGTTACAATTGACACTCTTACCACATCACAAGAGCTTCAATGAGACATGCCACCTGACCACCACATTGTCACGAAGAATTTCGATAAAAGGAGTCATTCTCTAACTTGACCTTTTGGCTTTGATACCACTGATGGATCATCATAAGGGGGAGCATCCGCATTGGATCAAAGACTCACCAAAACAACTGGGAGAGACACCACATATTAACTTAAAACCTTAAGGAAATGGACATACGAGTCATCTTACCTATAAAATGCTCAACATTCACTTTTCCAAATAATATGGTACTTCTAACTCACATTTGTTTCGCAACATGAGCATGCATAAAGATAACCTCTCAATATCATTGTCTCTAGAAAATGAGCTAAGATTGTTTACTTCTTCACTTCTCACAACTCGAAATTGTGGTCTCTGAAAAACGTTTTGATATCCCATCAGAATCTATTGCATTCGCTTGTAAACTTAACCCGTTTGTTTCACGGTAGATGATTATTGTGAAATGTAAATAATTCAAAAGTAAAACACTTCAAGAATAGTGATGTGTGGATAAAGACATTGCCAACAAAAATAATGAAATTTTTTTAATCGACTCTATATGTTTCTTAAACACCACTTAAATTTCAAAAATACTGTTAAAAATCGAAAATATACTTTCGATGTATACTAATTCATTTGTTTTTTCAAAAATGTACTTCTGATATAAAATCAAAAGTAGTTTCGATTTTCAAACTGTGAAATGTGAAGCTAAGGGTTCAAAGTTTATTGGAATTTTTTTCAACTTTTACTATTTTGATATTGTTGTGGTTGTGGCGGTGAAAAGTGGGAAACATTCCAAAACCAACAATAATCATAAAGTATATATTTATTAATTCCAACAACTACAGTTGCCTGAGAGAACATGGGTGATGGTTCTGTTCTTAATTCCAAACTTTATTTCTCTTGAAAACTATTTTCCTCTTAATTCCAACAACTACATTGCCTGAGAACATGGGTGATGGTTCTGTTCTTAATTCCAAACTTTATTCCTCTTGAAAACTATTTTCCTCTTAATAGTCTTTGAGGTTGTGTTTGTCACCTATTTATGTGAAAAACACACAGGATATTACAAGTTCATACATTAAAGATGATACATGGATGATTGTTACTTTTGTTTTTTTCAGCTTCTCACTCTTTCTCTCTACTCTTTATACTCATTTAACTTTCACAAGCCCGTTTCACATTTCACAGTTTGAAAACAGGATGTGTACTTCTAGTTTTAAATCAGAAATTTTCCAGAAAAACTTTGACAAACGAATGAATTAGGACACACCAAAAATATATTTTTAATTTTTAGTAACATTTTTAAAATTTTATATGATGTGTAAGAAATATATGAAATAGATTAAAAAACTCTCAAAAATAAATAGCTTCAAGCATAAATTAATCTTCCATACATTTTATACAAATTCACAAGAAAGAGAAGAAAATAAAAGTCAAATACACACAAAAAAAATCTTCTAAATTCAAACAATATATCCTATTTTCAACTTAAGTGTTTATCAATCTCTTAGTTTCTAATCAATATATTTATCCTAGAAATTTAATATATTTCTCAAAATTCTTTTAATCTTCACAAAATTTTCCAATTCTTAGAATAATGATTTCTAAAATTTTCTTTACTATGTTTGATTAAATATAAGCCGGCTAGGTTCACTCTGAATTAATTAAATGTCAATTTTGAATATCAAATGAAAACAAACTTAAACAGTCACATCAGTGTGCTAATCAAATGTTATATTAAAATATTATATTTGGTTCTAAAATATTGACAAAGTCGTTTTGGAAAATAGATTCTAGTAGTGCCAGATCAGCTCAGAATTATGGAACTTCATGGATTGCCAACATGTTGACACTGTTTAGAAAAACAAAATCAATGTATAGAACAGTTCAAACTTATGGCATACTCCAAGATAGAAACCATAAACTAATGTTGTAACTAATCTTAATTCTTAACCTCCAAGATATGAGTTTAGACTTTTCTACTCATGAATTTAATACATTATTTCCCTGCTTCCTCGCACAAAACGAATCTTCAATTTATTGACTTGACTTTACCATATATAGTACACCTACTCTCTGGCATTCACTGGTTGTACTAAGTTACTAAATTTTCTTTTTTCCAAGCCGCCGGCAATAACGAACTTTATTTTGTTTTCTATTTCTTATATTATCTTCTTCACTTTGTTAATACCAGTATTATTAACCAGAATGGGAACTTGTACTGAATATTTTGAGAATTCACATGGAGAATTGAAGATTTCTCAACAAAGAATGGCTTGAAATTAAAATCCAAATACTTCAAAATCCGCGGTTATACATGGTAGGAATATATCTTGAATCAATCGTCTGTTCATCTGTACTTTGTTTAGATTTTCTATCTTATACTATTAATGTTATTGTTGCTTAAAAAGCTCAAAATGGATTAGCAACTTATGATATGTGAGTTGAGACAATAACTATAGGACAAAATAATTGTGTATTTTAGTTTATGGAATTATCTATAGTTTTTGTTTATATTAATCATATCTTATATTGTCTTCTTCATGTGATAGGAGGATCCTTGTTCATCCACTAAGGAAGGATGTTGATCATTTTAAATTTTATTTAATGGTTGCTGATTCTTTACCACCATATGGATGGAATAGAGACACTTTTTCAAGTTGGTTCTAATTAATCAACTTGATAAGAACAAGTCCATTGTAAAAGGTACCAATTCATAGCTTCATTTTCTCTTTATCAATGACAAATTGTGTTAAAATTTAGGGTTTCATAGTTTCTGCATGTATATACAAGTCACACAATCAGATAAATTTGAACCGTTCAATCAAGATTCATATTGATCTTAATTGTGTGACTTGTATGTAGTAAATGAACTTGAATTTTAGATTTTAATACTTCTATTTTCGAGATATTTTAATGATAATATTTTAAGGCTAATTTTTACATGCATATTAATATGTTTTAGAGACTCAACAAAAGTTCAATGGAGGATATAGATGTTGGGGTTCATTTTTCCTAAGTCTCAAAGACTTCTATGATCATAAACAAGGATATCTTGTAAGGGACACATGCATAATTGAAGCTCATATTTGTGTCTCCAACTTTACACCCAAAATTCATGACATCAATTCTTTGAACCCAAATTCTACTGACCATGCAAGGGAAACGGTTTGTCCAAGAACATCGGCTTCTACTTCTAGTCCAAGAGCATCAGGTTCTACTTTTAGTCCAAGAACATCAAATTCGGATTTAACACTAAGAGAACTTCTAGATTTGGAAAATTTAAAACCGGAAGAAAAATGTTTTATTCCACTTTTAGACGAAATTTGTACATGGCGTCCGTTTTTGATAGAGAGTTTGATGAAAAAAACTCCTTTGTTTCGCCAATGGGCGTTAACATCGTTAGGTCAAGTTTTGCTTTTCTTAAGACGAAGAAAGTGAAAGATATGAATGAAGATGATGTTGAGAAAATTAGAAGCTTGTGGGAGGAACTTGAGAAATCGTCTGAGTTGGATTTGAGTTGGTTAGAACCTTATGTTCAATCTGCTTTAGGTGTGAAATCTCATATGGAAAGAGCAAAGAAATTGAAGAAACTAAAGGATAAAGTTGTTGCTTTGGATCTAAAAATGAAGAAGCTTAGGGATGAATTGGCTGCTTCACAAGCGCAGTATGAGATTGCAAGGAAAGGCTTATCAGAAGTAAGAAATGGTTTCCAAGAAATGAATATTAATGCTCCAATTGGTTATACAATGTTATAGTGGTTAGTTTTGGATTAACAAATTTATTTAAATGTTTAAGTTTTACATTTTAATTCTTTTGATGTAGGGGGAAGTTTTAGTTGTACAAATCATGGAGAAACACTATATACCTTTGTGCAGCCATTTATTATTGGTTATTTTTCTGTTTTAATTTTGTATATTAAAAATCTTGAGATAAGCAATAATTTAGATGTAAATATAATCTAATCTCACATATTGAAATATGTTGGTCTAATATTTTATGCCCCCGAGATGTTGACTATGAAAGCAGTCAATTTACTACTACTACATGTGATGGGAAAATATTGAATGGACTAATAAGATTTGCACTTAATTTTTATTGATTTATAGAAGGTGTATGATAGAGTGCTGACATAATATTGTTGAAATCCATAAAGAAGAAAAGGGTTAGAATTGCAGATATTTGACCTATCCAAGATATGTATGAAGGGGTATCGACTAGTGTGCAAACATATGATGAAGAGACAAATAATTTCTCCATTAAAATAGGTATGCATCAAAGTTCAACCTTAAGTCTCATACATTTTTACTATAATTTTGAATGCACTCACAAAACACATTGAAGCGGTAACACTGAGATACATGCATTTTGTAGATGATATAGTCCTACTTGAAGAGTTGAATGAGGATTTAAACGAGAGGTTGAAGACTTGGAAATGAGTTTTAGAAATGTATGACTTTTGCTTAAGCAGAAGTAAGATGAAGTATATGGAATATAAATTCATCAAATGGAGAAGCATTTATAACTAGAGGTAAAAGTTGGAGACCATGTCATCCCCAAGTCATACAATATAAGTATTTTGGGTTTGTAGTATGAAATGATGAAGAAATAAAAGGGGATGTAAACTATTGAATTTAAGCTGGGTGGCTGAAATGGAGGAGGACTTCAAGGAATTTATGTGACACTAAGGAGCCACTCAAGTTGAAGGAATTTTTATTAGAGTGTTGTAAGACACATGTTGTTGTCTGAGATAAATTTGGGAGATTAAGAATCAACACGAAAATAAAGTAAGTATAACATAGATAGGAATGTTTGTTGGATGTATGGTAAGACTAGACAAGATAATACTAGAAATGAAAATATAAAGAGAGTGTTGGTGTAGTACCTATAATATAAAAGATGGTGAAAAATAGACTCGGGTGGTTTAGCATGTAAAGATAGGACATGTAGATTCGAGTGGTAAGGAGAGTAGATCATATGAAAATGAGTATGATAACTTGAGGTAGAGGAACACCTAAAAACCATAAGAAGTTATTAAAAATATTTCGAGCTTAATGAGTGGGATATAATTTCTTTATAGAATATTATGGTGGAAGTTGATTCTGAAGGCTTAGAAAACACTTAGAAGGGGGGTTGAATAAGTTTTTTCCTTTTAAAATTTCTTTTACTTAACAACAATCTAAACACACAATGATTTTTATCCTGATTCGTTTGAAACTCAAACTACCCCAGTCCATCTGTCAAGGTGATTTCGCCTCTCTCAACGAGGACTTAATCCACTATAATCAAAAGATTACAAGTGCACAACTAACTGTTGTGACTAACAAACAAGACACAAGTCAACTACAAGTACCTAACACCTCTAAGACTCTCTAGTCCTAGCCCTCTTGAGAAATTTGACCCAACTGGTCTCTCATGGAACAATTCACAAATGAACTTCTAACAAGTATATAACTTGCTTCTAAGATTTATCACAAAAGTAATTTCTTACACAAGAATGTTTTAGCTCAAATTTAAAAATAAACTTAACACAATGATATTTTGATTTTGACAACGTAAGTTTGCTTTCAGGAAGTTGTTATATTTCTTCTTTGAAGGCTTCCTCTTTATATAGCTTCTAGGAATTTTTTTGTTGCACAGCTTTGCGTGTCTTGGATACTAGAAACATAATTAAGGTTGTTTAGTTGCATGTGCTTTGTTTTCTCAATGTGCCTCGAAAGTTGATCCACTCAAGTGATTCTGTTTTAGACTTAGTGGAGTAACGGTACTATAGAAGACTTTGTCTTAGAAGATGAAGTATTGATACTTCATGATCTTATGCAAGCCTTATTCAAAGTATCTTCTAATAATAGGTTTCCTTGGTGCTTCTATCAGAGGTTGCGTTAGCAAGCTTCCTTCAGAAGTTGCTTTTCAGCATGCGTGTCCAGAAGTTTCACTCATCATTAGAACTTTTAACAACTTTGTTACTCAACATAGTTTGATATTTATTTTATTCTAGAATGTTCGAGATAGAATATTATCGGAATGGAAAAATACACATCAAAGTATCATATTTATTATACAAAATTTATTTAACTTGTTATCATCAAAACTCTAAGATATGGTGAGAACCAAACTATGTTCTAACAAATTCATGTATTCGACCCCTTTGTGGAATAACACTTGTTGTTGTTATTTTGTTGTTGTCTTTGCATCACTACACCACTAAATGGACTTTTTTTCTTTTAAAGGGCTTTAAAATGTTCTTGAAGTTGATGCTCTTTAAAGATCTCGATAAATATGAGTATTTTTAAAATTAATGAACACACAAATTCTGGCTTGATGCCTTTCTTCATTTCATTTCCTCTCTCTATATATTAATATGGGCAATTTCAACAATTTATTACAAATATTCTATAAATTAATTTCTATGTTATTATAGAAATGGAAAATATATTCAACTAAAGAGAACAAGAAATTGACGCGGCTAGACAAAAAATCAATTTGCTAACAAGAAATTGATGACGTGGATATGAAAAAACCTTAGTAATAATATCTACATCTTGAAACTGAGATCTCACATGAGAAAATGATATTATTTGATCATCATAGGCATCACATATTGAATTATAATCGAATTCGATATGTTTGGTGCGTTCATGAAAAACATGATATACAAGGATTTGAATGACGCGTATATTGTTAGTATAAAGTGATGTAGGTTCTGTTTGCGGAAATTTATGTTCAGTCAAAAGACAATGAATACAAATTATTTATGAACAGACAACATATATGACCTAATAGTCATGTTCAATGGTATATATAGAAATTCTTCCTTGCCTCACCTCTCGATGAAATCGAAGAGCAAAACATGCACCACTAGTGACAAATGGATGAGAATCAAAACACTCTACCCAATCAACATCCTTTTATGCACTTATCGAGGATTATTTTGAAATGGAAGAATAAACTGTTGTACCCCAAAATTTACCCCTTATTTTTTATATAAATATCTGGCTTACACTTAATCAGTAGGTGCATTGCATGCATATCATTCGTGCATTAACCAAGGGCTCAAGATTTTCCAATTGTGTGAATGTGAACAATTTAGAAGAAGCATTTGATTCATGAGATTGAATATCAGAAGTTTCATTGTCTCAAATGTCACCTCAATATGCAAGGCGTGAGTGTCGAAAAGGTTCTGACTATCTCACGAGAATTTGAGGTTTTGGAGTTCTGATCTCCTATCGTACGAGTATTAATTGAGGTTCGCGAGTAAGAACATGTTGTAATCAAATATTTGAGCCCAAAATGATCCTATGGCCTTTTGTGAGTCTCAAGTATCATTGTTCATCACAAAATCAAGAACGGTTGGATAAAAAGAGATTTGAGTGTGCTATTGAAAAGTAAAAAAGTCAAAGTTTGACCAAATGGAATTTTCGCCAAATTATGGTTGAAAGTCGATATTTGAGAAAATATGATCATATGTTGAGAAAAGTCGGAAGAATCAAATAAAAATGAGATTTCTTGCATCTTAAGTAATCTTAGACTTAGAAATTTTTCTAAGTTTTAAGATTTTATGTACATGGAGCATGTTGTCGACTCTCTATTTCACTCGCCTATAGTTGAAAGTTCACGAATTTGAGATTGTTGGAAAGGGCACATTTCATACTTTGAATTTGTCCTTGTGAAGATTTCTCGAAAAATTCCGGATATCGAGTTATGAAACTCGAAATTTGAAGTTCCAGCGTTTGAAATTTAATGATGAAATTTTGAGCAATTTCAATATGGCCAAACATCCAACTTCGGGAGCGGTTCAAACACGTTTCCAAGCATCATTTTGAGTGGAATTCAAATACAAAGTTGTTTATTTCGCGACAATTTACAACTTTTCCGAAGAAGTCGAATCCATTCGGGACTCGGATAGAAAGTTACGAAGTTCTGTAGTTGAGAATTTACCATGTTCATATATTCAACACTGTGAAATTTTGCTGAATTTTTCACATGGTCAGATTGAAGACTTCGGGTCTGATTTTCATATAGTTCTTGGCTCCTTTTTGGAAAATGCTCAAAAATAAAGTTGTCCATCTCACAAAATTCTAAAACATCTCTGAAGAAGTCGAAGTCATTCGAGCCACGAGTCGGAAGTTACGAAGCTCGAAAATCGGGAATTTGTCATGTTTACAATATTCAACACTTGGCAGAATTTGAAGTGTTTTTCAACATGGTCAGGTGGCTGATTTCAGACTCGATTTTGGCGCGATTCTCGACTCCGTATCAAAAAATGTTCAAAAAATGAAGTTGTTCACCTTGCGGCAAGATATAAGTTTCCTGAAGAAATAAGATCCATTCGAGGTTCAGATCGAGAGTTATAAGGCCATAAATTCAAGGAAAAACATTCGGTAAATTTTTGCCGACATTTTGATATTCACTAATTATGTTTTCTTGACTTGAGGACGTTTTAGAGCGTGTTACGGACATTGAATCGAAAAACTTTCAACATGAAAGTTGCTCACACAATTCTCCTCTCCGACTTTGATCTTGGAACTTTGTCATGAAGGGTTCTACATTTCGAGTTATCGAGTCCCAGAGTTGAGAGAACAATATTGGTATGTCATTGTTAATTGGCCAAGATTTTGCAGCAGGCCACACATGTTAGTATGTGGTTTATACATTAAGGTTGCAAGAAGTTCATGGTATGCAGGATGATTCGATACCTCTACATGTGAATTTTTTACTCATTTTGGCCATGCAATCTCTTACAGGAATGCATAATGGGGAAAGCTCGTTGAACAACACCAAAAAACGCCTCACTCCCTTTTCTTTTTCTTCAACACCATGCTCATTCTTTAACTTTCAAAACGTCTCAACATAATAAAAATTCTGTTACAACATCATCCAAACATAACTCACGTCACTCTCTTCTTTTCTTTCTTGGACCACCACCACCTTTGCTCTCATTCATTCACACAAACCACCATCCCGTCACAAGAAAAACGTTCAGGATGTAACAAACTTACCTCTCACCACCTTCTCTCAATCTTTCTCATCATCTCACCATTACTCCATCAATAGCCACCGAATTATCACTTTCCCATTATTTACTTTCTTTCTCCTCTCATCACCATAACCAATGGCTCTAACTTTTCTCCACTAACTGTTGAGGTAATTCATATCCAAAACTTTTGAGGGTCATCGGAGTTCGATGATCGAAAAGCTTCGATATTGTGTCAAAAGAAATTGAACTTTTGGAGGATAATTTATTATTTTCTATTTTAGAGATAACTTAGGCGTGAAGTTATCTTCTTTTCTTACATGGCATCCTTACTTTTTGCTACTTTTGTGTATAAATAGGTGTTCATATGTTTCATTAATATCAATTCATTCCTTTTACCAATCAGTTGCAACCATCTTTATCATTTATTATTTCTCTCTTCTTCCTCCACTTTCATCACCTTGCACCAACAGTTGGTATCTAGAGCTCTTGGTTGTTCTTGAAATTCACAGGAAACACAGTGATTGTGAGGTGTGTGTTTGAACATAATCATATTGATTTTGTGGGTTTTGGGAAACATTGAGTAAGAATTGTGATTTCTAAGAAATTTTTCTGCAAGGTTTAAGATGAGTGGAAGCAATAGTTTGAACACTAAACTTCAGTTTAATGGTAAAAACTGGAACAAATGGATGATCTAGATGCGAGTTCTGTTTGGTGCTCAAGATGTTCTTGGGCACGTAACGAGATGGTTATGTTTCGATGGCGGATGCTCTTGAAGAGCTGAAAGCGAAGAAAGAGGTATGAGGAAGAAGGATCAAGCTCGCTTCTACATCTATTAGTGTGTGGATGAAAATGTGTTTGAAAGATTTGATTGATGGCGTCGAAGGAGGCATGGGATATACTAATCGAGATGTTACGATGGTGACACATCATTGAAGAAGGTGAAGCTTTAGTCCTGCAAAGTAATATGAGAATCTCAACATGAAGAATGGTGAGAAAGTTTCGGTACATTTCGGGAGTGACTCGATCACTAATGAAATGAAAGCTTGTGAACACTTCTGAACATGTAATCATAGAAAGTTAGAGGTTGCTTACTCCTCTGTTTGATTACATTGTTGTTTCTATTGAACATTCTAAAGATCTGAAACCATGAGAATAGAAGGTTACAAAGCGATCTAGAAGCACAAGTTGCGTCGGTGAGAACTTCGAGAGGAAGTTGAGCAAGCTACGAAGAGTTGTTTGTCAAGAAGGACCAGAAGTAGAATAAACGTGGTGATAGATTCCAGAAGTCAAAAAATTCAACTTTTGATGAAAAGAAATATCAGAAGAGAAAGGAGAGATATGACAAGAAAAAAGTTCAATGTTACTGTTGTAAATAGTATGGCCATTTTGCCAAAGATTGTAGAAACAAAGAAATGAAATCAGAAGAAGTGAATATAGCCAGAGGAGACTCTGATGATGAACCTATGCTATTGATGGCTTCTGATTCCGATTGGCGATCGAAAGATTGGTGGTATATGGACACTAGGTGATCAAATCACTTGACTAGGAACAAACAATGGCTGATAGACTTTGACTCCAGAAGGAGAACAAATATCAAATGTGCTGGTGATAAGTACCTTAGTGCAGAAGGTATGGGAAATATCAGAGTCAAGGTGAAGAATGGGAAAAACATTATGATCAAATATGTTTGGTATATTCCTGGAATAAAAAGCAATCTGATGAGTGTAGGTCAGCTCATTGAGAAAGGTTTCTCAGTTGTAATGAAGGAAACCTCTTGAAGTTTTATGATTCCCATCAAAAGTTGATTATGAAGTACGAGTAGGAAGCAAACATTCAAGGTGAATGTTAATCCAACTAAAGTAGAGTGCCTTAGTGCAGAAGGCACTGAAGGTGATAGTAAGTTGTGGCACAAGAGGTTGGGGCATTTGAACTATAGAAGCTTAGGGCATCTAAGTTCAAAGAAGCTTGTACATGGAATTTCAAAGATTTTGAAGCTTGAGAAGTCATGTGAGATATGCATGAAATGCAAGCAACCTAGATTGCCATTTACATCAGAAGTAGCCCCCAGAGCGAAGCGTGCTTTAGGAGTAGTACATTCTGATGTGTGTGGACCATTTCCAGTACCTTCACTTGGAGGAAACAAATATTTTGTGTCCTTTGTGGATGATTTCACAAGGATGACATGGGTAACACTCATTAAGTTCAAACATGAAGTGTTTACTGAGTTTCAGAAGTTTCAAGGTTAAGGCTGAGAAGCAGGGTGGTCAGAAGATGAAGATTCTGAGAACGGATGGTGGAGGTGAGTATAACTCTACAGAGTTCCAGAAATTCTATGAGGAGAATGGAATAAAACATAAGGTTCTTCATATACTCCTCAGCACAACGGTCTTCTTTGGGAGAAGAAATAGAACTTTGCTGATATGCCCGGTATCTTGAAAGAAGAAGCTACCTCACATGTTATGGGAGAAAGCATTGCCATCAACATATGTTATGAACAAGTGTCTAACAAAGAAGAGAAATTGTTCCTAGAGAAGTGGAATAGAGATAGGCAAAGTGTTGGTCATCGAGGTGTTTGGTTATGTATGTACAAACACGTCCCAAATCTAGAAGATAAATTTGGATAAACAAGGTAATATTGCGGTGGGGTACCACGCAGTCAGTGCATATAAGCTCTATTGTCCGAAACCAACAAAGTTGAAATCAACAAGATATTATTGTAAAAAGTCGAAACATGGGATTGGAGGAAGTCTCAATCAGATTCTGGTGTAGCGTCAACACCAGAGTTAGTTTCTGAAGATCCTTCAACAAGTTCTGAAGATAAGTCAGAGTTAGAAGATGAATTTGATTCTGAAGACTTAGAAGATGAGTTAGAATCTCAGGGAGATTCTGATAGTGGATCTGATTTTGATCCAAATTTTGATAAT
Source organism: Vicia sativa (assembly GCA_021764765.1). Lineage (NCBI taxonomy): Eukaryota > Viridiplantae > Streptophyta > Magnoliopsida > Fabales > Fabaceae > Vicia > Vicia sativa. Next base: position 13,661,341 of record CM038797.1, read on the forward strand.
GATCCAGAATCTGGTGGTGATCATACTTCTGGAATGGAAAACTCTGAAGACAGAGACTCTAGAGGACAAGCTTCCAGAAACTCAGAAGGTGGTAATTCTGAAGGAAGTACTTCTGGACAAGGTCCAGAAGTTGACGTTCCAAGTTATGGAGAAGTTTTAGAACAAGTTCAGAGGCCACAGAGGGTCAGACAAATACCAAGAAGATTTGTAGATTTTAACATGTTGCAAGACACTGAAGTAGACTCTGAAGGAGAAGTTGTTCAGTGTGCCATGTTAGTAGATTCCGAACCAATTGGTATTAAATAAGCTCTCAAGAAGAAAGCATGGCTAAATGCCATGAAAGAAGAACTTGAGGCTATAGAGAGGAACAAAACGTGGAAGTTGACAAAAATTCCAAAAAAGAAGAAAGCCATCAGTGTCAGATGGGTTTTCAAGGTAAAGCTTAAGCTAGATGGAACAATTGGCAACAAAGCAAGACTAGTGTCTAGAGGATTTCTTCAGAAACCTGGACTAGATTACTTTGAGGTGTTTGCTCCTGTAGCTAGGCATGAAACAATTAGATTGGTGATTGCTTTAGCTGCGAATAGAAGTTTTCCTTTGATACATCTGGATGTGAAGTCAACATTTATGAATGGTCTATTACAAGAAGAGGTATATGTTTTACAAACTCCTGGATTTGTGAAAAAGAATCAGGAAGGGATGGTATACAAGTTTCATAAAGCCTTGTATGGATTGAAACAAACACCCAGAGCTTGGAATTTGAAAACTGGTTCATTTTTTAAGAGGCAGAAGTTTCAGAAATGTGAGATGGAGTATGGCATGTATGTGCAGCATTCTGATAGCAATATGATTCTGGTGTGTCTTTATGTTGACGACATATTACTAACGAAATATCGGAAGATATAGTCAAGTTCAAAGAAGTTTTGATGAATGAGTTTGAGATGACAAATTTAGGAAACATGGTGTATTTTCTAGGGATGGAGATTATGTACTCAAAGAAGGGTATCATTCTACATCAGCTGAAGTATGAACTTGAACTTCTGAAGAGATTTAAGCTGTAGAATTGTAAAGTTGCTGTGACACCATCAGAAACCAATCATAAATTGGATTCTGACTCTGATGGTGTTTCTGTGGATGCTACAACCTTTAGCAGTTGGTTGGTTCTCTTAGGTATTTGTGCAATACTAGAACCGACATTTGCTATGCAGTTGGAATGGTCAGCAGATTTATGAGTAATCCAAAGTTGTCCCATTATCAAGCTGGCGTCAGGATTCTGAGGTATATAAAGGGAACTCTGAAATATGGAGTGCTATTTCCCTCTGGAAGAAAGACAGAACCAGAATTAGTGCGTTATTCTGATTTTGAGTGGTGTGGAGATAGAGTTGACAGAAGAAGTACCTCTGGTTACTTGTTCAAGTTTCTGGGAGGTCCTATTTCTTGGTGTTCTTAGAAACAACTTGTTGTGGCTGCAATAGTGGTGGTATATTACGGTAGCTGCATGTCAAGCTGTTTGGCTTCTGAATCTTGGAGGATTTAAAGATTGTGATAGAGAAACCTCTGAAGCTGTTGATTGATAACAAGTCTGCAATCAATCTTGCAAAGAATCCAATGTTGAATGGAATAAGCAAACATATTGAGACGAAGTATCATTTTCTCGGTCAAGTGCGAGAAAAGTGTTAGAATTGCACGCGCAACACCGAGCGGTGGCGGATATTCGACAAAGGCTATCAAAACGACCAGTTTCTTCGTTTAAGAAATGAAATTGGTGTTGTTAGTTTCTGATGAATATGAATTAAGGGATGGTGTTGAGAGTAATTCATATCTAGAACTTGAGGGTCGTTCGAAGTTCGATGATCGAGCGAAGCTTCTATATTAATCAAAAGGAATTGAACTAGAGGATAATTTAGTATTTTCTATTTTAGAGATAACTTACGTGAAGTTATCTTATTTTAGGGCTTACGTGACATCCTTACTTTTTGCTACTTTTGTGTATAAATAGGTGTTCCTATGTTTCATTAATATCAATTCATTCTTTTTACCAATCAGTTGCAGCCATCTTTATAATTTATTATTTCTCTCTTCTTCCTCCACTTTCATCACCTTGCACTAACAATAACAACCATAACAAACTTCTTAGAAACGGTTACAACGACACCACCGCCACCTTTCTTCCACCACTCTCTCTCTCTCTCTCTCTCTCTCTCATCGTCCACTCTTCCCATACTTCAAGAACCGATTCCTCCTCTTACCATTTCTCACACTCTTCCATCCTCCCTCTCATTCATTCACGAAAAACTGCATAAAGTTTTTCCAAGCAAACATAAGATTCAGATGCTTCGAATCTTCTTCTTCTTCTTCTTCTTCTCAAAGAAAGGAGACGAATTTATGTGATTTCCCTCGTTCATTGAAGTGATAAAAATCTCAAGGTTGAAGCAAGCACGGTTTTTAAACCCGACCCCTATTTTCGAAGACTTCAACAATTTCTGAGTTTATTTCTTGGAGGTTCAAATTTATCTCGAGTATAAAGCATTGTCTTCAAGATCTCTAAGCGTATCGTGGAGTTTTCTTTCTACATTCCGCAAAACTTCCAAAAGGTAAGCTTCTCGAATCTTTATCTGTATTTTAGAGCTTCAAAAATATGGCTGTGTATGTATCTGTAGACTTCGTATGGAAGAATAGAGACCGGCGTTGGTTATAAGGTTGCCTGTGGCCGCAAATGAATGACGTGATATCCTCATATCTCGTTTTCACGCCATGATTTCTCCATGATAGGATAATTTTTAGATCGAAACAACATCGGATTCGTGATCAATGGCCAAAACCGACTCAAAACTCCATTTAGGTGGCAAATCTCATATTACAAGCCATGAAGGATGATCGCTCCATTCGATGGCATTTACAAGCCATAGGCGTGGCATTCATGTGTTCATATGCTCGTTAGTAATTAGGATCCATCACGTGTCCGTTTTATTTTATTTAATTTATTTGAAATTAATTAATGGTGACCAATTGATATGGTATGAGGAAGTGGCGTGACATGAGAAACAGATAGAGGATTGTGATTTCTTTTTTATTTTATTTTTGATACTTAGATTCAATTTTGAATGGACTGGACTTAATGGAATTCGACTCCACACCTATGTTAAGCCCATTTTGACTTAATAACTAAGCTTAGTTCATTCAAGAAATTCAATGTCACACCCCTCCCTGTTTCCATGTATATACTTAGACACATGCCCAATTTCGCATTCAATTTCGATCATTTCGACTCATAAAAAATGTGCAAAAACAAGTTTTCAACTTTTTAGAACCTTAGGATAATTTTGATATTTTTGTGAATTTTTAATAATTAATTTCCATTAGTTTTAATTGAATTTTGATAGTATGTTTAAAAAACAACATTTCTAAAAACCTTGTACTTTTTAGTGTGATTTTGATCGGTTCTCAACAATAAAAAATCCTAAAACTAATATTTTGATTCTATGATGTATTAGTAACCCTTAGGTTTTTTTCTCATAATTTTTTTAGATCTCTTTAGGTCTTCATTCGATTTTTGTTCTTTTGTTTCACATAAAGATAGATAATCGTTTACTAGTTCACTAGTTAGCAGTCAATTTTTTGCATACGATGCCTAATATTTGTTCTAACTTTAACTAATATCTTGACCAACATGTTAACATGTTTAGGTAGTTGTCACCTTAATTTAGAACCCGTGTCGAGTCATACGATTAATATATCATGATAGTTGATCCTTAGAGCGACGATTGATCGTTTTGACTTGGTTTTGCGCATAAATTTGTTTCAATCATGAACTTTCTTGTAAATTTTGTTTGATATCCTTGAACATAGGTTAGATACTGAATTGTAAAGTTCTATACCTAATTTAATACAATACTCACTTAACTTCTAAGTTTCGATTATTTTTGTTGTTTAAAAGCGTGTTTGAATTGACTAATTGTTGAGTTCGATACCATGTGTTTCTTAGAAACTTTGGAAACTTATCCTAACTTAATTATATCTAGATATGACCACTGTCCTTGTCGTATAGAGTCTTAAATCTAACCTTTAGTGGTATAACTCTTGAGCTAATTTGGTACTTGTATAGTTCTTCTAGGTTTTCCTCGCATGATTAGTTTGTAATTATTCGCCATCTTAGGGAGATGTTTAGGTAAGCTTTATAATGCGTACTTGCTGCTCGTTATTGGAAGTTAGGCTTAGTATGCTTCCTAGTTGTCGGTTTATCGATGTTTGGACTTGTTTTGATACTTGTTTATCGTAAACCTTGAGCCTTGTCGATTATGATCTGAATTCATACATTTCATATTGTGGTTATCGGTATCTTGTAGGAATTGTATTTCTTGCGGTGCTTTTTACGTGGTGTGGACATGTTCGATCCACACCGCCTTGTAGTGTATATTATGTGAATAACCTTTCATGCATGTACTCCTATTGTGATACGGACTTGTACATTTCATTATTACATTTTCTATGGTTCTGCTCAAATTGTATTTCTTGCAGGTGTTTCTGATTGTAGTATGGACTTGTATGTTCCATACCACTTTGATACATGTATTTGTATGAATTATATTTAATGCAGGTATCTGTCATGTAACAGATTTGTATATCCGATATATTGTGAACTATTTTATGCTCGAATTGTATTTCTTGAGGGGTTCAGTTTGTGATGTGGATTTGTATGTTCCATGCCATGTTTAAACATCTTTGTATGAATTGTATTCTATGAAGGTGTTTGTTTGTAACACAAATTTGTATATCCGATGTTACATATCTTTCTGGTCTACCGCTTGAATTGTATTTCTTGCTGGGATCCAGTTTGTGATATGGACTTGTATGTTCCATACCATCTTCGTATGAATTGTATTTCATGTGGTGTTGTTTGTAACACGTTTGTATATCAATGTTACATCTCTTTCGGTTTTCGCTCGAATTGTATTTCTTCTGAGGATTAGGTTTGTGATTTGGACTTATATGTTTCATACCATATTGTGTGAATTATATTTCATGCGGGATTTGTTGGTGGTGCGATTTGGATATTGGCATTAGATCTCTTTTAAGCGTTCGTATGAATTATATTTTGTGCGGTGTGTGTGATATTTGGACGTGTATCACACACATTCGATCTTGATTATTGATGCCTTGCTACATTTTTTATCAGTTTATTTGTTGATGCTAGCTTCTCGCGAAGTCTACGGGTTTCTTGCTTGCTGCTAGTATTTACGGATCGTTATCCATTTGGTATACTTCTTCACTGATTTCTTTATGCATTAACTGATTTTTAGAGAGCATGAGAAGTAGGGTTTTTATCGTTTTCCTTGCCTTGAGAAGTAGGAATAGAGATGTATGACGGTGTCTCCATTGCTGGATCATGTAAGGAACCCCTCTGGTTTATTTAAAGACGCGTTTAGGGAAATTCTGCATATTATGTGCTATTTGTGTGTGGTTTGTTTAAAACCCTGCCTTTGAGTAGGTATTCTGCAGGTGTGTTTACTATTTATGTTTGCATAGCAGTGTGATGTCTAGGAGACCTTTTATGGAACCATCTTTAAGTCCTCATGAGAAAGTCATCATTAAGACCTTTTATAGAAAGGGTTAGCAACCAACCCCCACCTAGTTCAGTTAGTGTCATCCTAGCTCACGCAAATCATGAAAGCCTCATTTATCGAGTTCATCTAGTGGCAAGTGTTACCTATTCTGACACTCCACGCTTTGTCTGGAGTTCGCATCATTACACGCTGATACTCGCATTCATATACTCTTCACACTTAGTAATTCAATACCAAGGCGTGAACCTCATTCCCATGGTGAAAGCTCCATGTTGACTTGGATGATTCACCATCATTGGCTATGGTCTACATAAGAAAGCTCCCGGTTGACTCGGTAACATGCCACCGCAACACGGTGGGAGAACCGACTTGTTTGTTTTATGTTTTATCGCAAATGTGGATAGAAAGAGTCGCCATCGACTTTTCTTTTATCTAATAAAGGAAAGGTGAAAAGAACAGGAAAGACCTTTTATCGATTAGTGCGAGTAATTATGAAAAGGAATGTATTAACACCATTTCCATCCGTAGTTATCTGCGGGCTTTTAATTGCTTATCTCACTTTTGAAAATTTTGCTTTCTGTGTATGTGTGATTTGAAAAGTATTTTGAAAAATTATTCGAAAAGTATTTCACTTTGACTTTGAAATAATTCTTGTATCATCCTCAGAATGTATACAAAGTGTTCAAAATATTTGTTTGGAAATGTAACTTTGTAATAATTCTCGTTGGAATGTATACAAAGTGTTTGTTTGAAAATATTTTTGAAGAGAGTGTGAGGTGTAAAAAGTATTTTGATTGGAGCAAGCAATAGAGTCTTATTTACCTACTTAGAATGATCGTTTCTTTTTATTTTCCTTTCCTTTAGGATAAGGCTATCCATACCATTAGTTGGTAGGTAAGTTTATCCATTGGATGTGAAGGGACAATCGTAGGGTCATCGTATGATCATTGAAGGCAACATGTGAGGATATCTTAGCAATTCGAAGGGACAATCATCACTTATTCATAGGCAACAACCGAGGGACGAGATCATATATTCATAGGCAACATCGAGGGACTATGATCTTTGTGATGATTTTGAATCGAGGGTTTTTGCTAATGGTATCCCTACGTTCGTGGGACATGACCATTTGTATTCGAAAGGAAACAAGAAAGGATACCCTAAGGGGGTGCAAGTGTGATAGAGTGTGTTGTTTTAGATATTTTATCTTGATTGTGTAAGGTGATCTAACGTTAATTTTAAGATCTTGTCATACAACCATATTAGCCATGCATCTAAGCAGTTAGAAATATATATAAGAAATAAAGGTGCGGAAAGTAAAAGTGCAGAAAAGTAAAGTCCTAAACTATTATAGGGATTTGGGGCAATTACATAATATAGGTGCGGAAAGTAAAGTCCTAATTATCTATTACATCCCATGAGCAGATACATAATGATAAAAGGAACGTCGTGAAACGTTATACAACCTAAAGCGATTACATAATTCGCGAAATAAATTAATCGGGATAAAGAAATAAAGTCGGGAGAAGCTTGAAAAAATCGGTGAGTTTGAAGTTAGTAAAACAGGTTTTGGGTTGAGAACCCTAATTACTATGCGAAATCGGGTGAATCGGAAAACCCTAAGTCTATTGTCCTTAATTAATAAAATAAATTCAATTTAAATTACATTAATTAACCTAAATGAAACTAATTAAATTAATTAATTAAAATAAAAAATTTAATTGAAAATTAATCCTAATTAAACTAATTATTTAACCTAATTAATGTCTAATTAATTAATGGTGAATTAAGTTAATTAATTAAGAAAACAATTAAGAAATATGAAAAGAATTAGAAAAAAAGGTTGAAAATGGTGGGGCGCCAGGGATCGAACTCGGTCCCTCAGGATTACCAGCAACGCGCCTTGCCATCTGAGCCATGGATCTTGGCTGTTATGGAATTACAACCATCAGATCATTTGCGTCCAAAAGCGTTTCCTTTTGATTTTTCAAACAAGTCAAGTGTGGGTCCTAGGTTTGTTACGCTAGCCAATCAGAAGGACGGATGTTGCGATGCATGCAAGCAAAATCCTTGACCCAGGTCAGCGACACGTGGGCGGTGGTGCAGTTGTCTTCTTCGACATGACAAAATTCAAAACTTGCAAAATCAATCAAAAACACAAAAACCAAAAGCCAGTTGCATAATTAGGATGCTAAATTGATGCAGTTAGTTTGGTCTAAGCATTTATAGCCCTAGATCCAAAGTTTCATGAGCTCGAAGCCCTAACAATGGCATCTCACAGTTTAGGCGTTAAACCTTGCAAACGATGGATCAAACCTATTCCATGACACCTCAGGAACATGTTAGCATGGTTAGTTCACATTAAAATACGATAAAAACAACAATACAATTTCACAAAGGTGATGCAAACGAGTTCATGATGCGTGAGTTTTGGGGACGTTTGGCCATGGATTTGGACTTGTACTTACTCCATTATACCTCAGGAACACGAATTAGTGGTTAGAATTTCTTGGAAATTGATGCAATAAGGAATTCGATGGTGCAACTTCACTTGAATTTTTTTAAGTATAAACCCTAGTTGCTTGGCTGCTGGAACTCGTGTCTTTGATGTCTAAGGTGTTGAGTATTTATAGAGGATGCACTTAGGTCAAAAAATTGAGAGAAATATATTGCATTTATGGGAAAATATTTGATTGAAATTTTGTAAAATCTTCCAATTTTGCTTCAATCTTGTGCAATCATCCCTTACTACAATTTGGCCATCTTGCTATGACTTACTTGGACCTCAAGAATAATAAATATCCAGCCTTGCATTTATCCATTTGATTTTTGGCATTTTATTTTAATTAAAATTGGATTTAAATGAATAAATTTCAAAATAAATAACATAAATTAAAG